>PVLD010022431.1:0-29341 GCA_004027595.1 Dinomys branickii
TGTTATTTAGCCAGTACCAAGTTGATTTTATTACAGTTGCTTTGTAGTATAATTTCAGGTCAGGGATTGTGATTCCACCTGACTTTTCTTTATTGCCCAGGATTGCTTTTGCTATTCTGGGTCTCTTCTGGTTCCAGATGAATTTGAGGCATATTTTCTCTAGATCTGTGAGGTATGTTAACGGTAGTTTGATGGGAATCAAACTCAGGACCCTGCGCTTGCTAGGCAAGCACTTATTCCACTGAGCTATATCCCCAGCCCTCTCTTGCTTTCCTGACTAGGGGCCGGCAGCTCCTTCACGTCCCAGGTCAATAGCTAAGGAGCTGTGGGTTTCCAGTGTAATTTTCTTACAAGGCTCAAAGAGAAGATGATGAATGGGTCCTGTCCTTTCCTGGGAAAGTATAGATTTCCTTTCCTTTATTACTGTTTTTCACTTTTTAAAGCTTTCTGTGTAACACACAGACTCTCTCCTGTGGCAGCGTTTGGTCTCCAAGCCATCTGCCTCTGTCATTCCAAGGGTGCTTTCCAGGATGTGCCCTGGGGATTGTGCTGTATACAGTGGGTCTGGGGGCTGTGCAGGGCGGAAGTGGCAGTGGCTCAAGGCCCCTGGTCTGTCCTCTTTGTCAACCCTGCACTTCTTGCTGCCCCGTGCAGTGGGGGAGGTGGTGAGCTCCCAGTCACTAGTGGGGTCCTCAGAGACTGCGTAGTTCTTGGTGGGAACCTGAGGCTTCAGATGCTGCACTGGGGACAGGACAGGGATGTGGTTTTCTCTGCAGATGTCCTGTCTGCCTTCCCGCCACCCCGGCAGGAGGCGAAGGGTGGGGAGAGAGGAGGCGCAGTCTCCTTTGCTGTTGGGTGCTGGGCTGGGCACGGGGGTCTGGGTCTCCCTCTAGCTTCAGCTCCTTCCCAGCCCTCCCCAGGGCCAGGCTGTGTCCCACTTCACGGAGGAGAAACCGAGGCTCCCAGAAGTTGGGTGAGGCAGGAGCAGCAGAGTCAGGTTTTGAACCCAGGTCTGGCAGTTCTTCCAGAAGCCCCCCTTCTCTTGGAGCACAGGCTGCACTGAACTGGGCACAGAGCCACCCTCCCCCACCTCGTACCTTTCTGAACTCAGGGAACTTTCACAGTAGACACCTGACCCCACTTTCCACAGGAGGACCCTGACCTGATGCGCACCACCCACGCCCAGCCATCTGTCACATCTGTGAAGTGTCATTGACAGGTGTGGCTTTGCCCAGAGGAAGAATGCCCACCTTTCTCTCCTGTGCTCAGAGGTTGGCAGGATCCATGCTGTCCTGAGTCTGTCCCCCACACCCCAGCTTCCTAGGTCTAACCCACCAGGCTCCTAGGACCTGAACTGAGTGCTATCTCCAGCAGCAGTTAGGGTGGGACATTCCCTCCCTCGTACTGGACACTAGACCTCCCTTAATATAGCCTACACAGAGCCTGGCGTGTTGTTGCCCCTTTACATCTCGGTAAATTGAATGAATAAAGAATGAACAAATGAGTGAATGAATGAATGAATCAAGACCAGGTTACTGTTTCTAGAAATTGCCTCTGTTCATATGAAGTGATCCTCAGATCACCTCCCAGGCTTTGTCCTGCAGTCGCTCAAGCCCATCCTCCAGGGCACCTGGTTTGAGCTGAAGCTCAGGACCTCTTTGGGGCTCCGCTCCATTTCTGCCAGTGTCTGTGCTGGAGCTGAGCTGTTTGGAGTCCTGACGCATTAGCCTCTCTTTGCCACCCTGCTGGGCATCCAGCCTTTGGTGCAGGAGCTGACCTGGTCTCAACAGCCTGGAGCCTGCACAAGTGTAGATTCCTGGGCCTAAGTCTGGAATTTCTTGGAGGATACTGGAAACTCTGCACCTTCAGGAGTAATTCTAATGAATAAAGATCCAGAGGAAGCTGAGAAACAGGCCCAGATATAGACAGAGCTCCATAGCACGACTTAATTACAATCTAGGCATTGGGATGGTTCTGAGCCTCCTAACCCTGCTATGCCCAGCCTGCGGTCTCCATCTGATTCACAAAGTCAAACTCAAGGTGGCCTCGACTGGTCTGCAAGGCCTTTTCTCTATGTGCCTGCCAGCACCATCTTCAAGGGTCTTCGTCCTGCTGTCCTTAAGTACCCAGCTAAAATGACAACTTCCTCCAGGGAACCTTCCTCATCTCCCAAATGACAAATTACTTGTTTGTTTCTTTGGTTGATTTCTTACTTGGATGTAGGGTTTGTGTTAAGGTGGCCTTTGCCTTGTACTAGATGTGTGCATGGGGGGGACAGAGCTGGTTATGGCGACTCACCTTCCTGTCTCATCCATTCCACTGATAGTGAAGGAGGGACTTCCTGGCAAAGGGGTTGCATTGAGCAGTGTCTGGTGTTCAGCAGGCAACTGGAGCTCTAAAGGACCAGCAGCCAACCCGGGCACTGTCATTCAACTTCCTAGGGCAGCCACAGTCTGTTACCGGCTCTCCCTGGGGTCTTCTGCCCCCTCACCCCCAAAGCCCTTCGATGAGAAGGGGTCAACCTGGATCTTTCAGGTCCTGTGTCCCTAAAGGAGATGACAACGAAGCTGCCCATTCAGAGGATTACAACCCTCCCTGAGGTCTCATCCTAAAGCCTCTGTGAGCCGGTGCCAATGGGGCCTGGGGGACAGGGTCCAGGAGTGAGGCGGGGACCCAGAGATGAGGGTGGGTGTGTGAGGCTGGGGAGGAGGGGAGAGAGCAGCGACAACACAGAGTGTCACCAAGACACACTGATGTCTGCTGTCTGCACCCACTGTCCTGAACTCTAAAGCACATTAGTTCAGTCTTGGGATCCGCAGTACCAAGGAGGGTGGACATTGTGTCCTTCCCTCAGATGGGGACTCTGGGTTGATGTGGACAGGAGAGCACTCACACAGCCCCGATGGGAGGGAATTTCAAGTGCAAAGTCTTAATCAGGAGAAGCATTAAGATTAATCTTGGGGCAGCTAATACGAATCTAAGTGTCAGGCCCATAAGTCAGCTACTCAAAGGCCCGAGACACAGCAGTGAGCTGACTGGCCAGGCTGTGCTGTGCCCCCATCTGGTGCCATTCCAAGCTGGGGTGATGGTGAAGCTGTGTTTATCAGAGAAGGGGCAGGTGCCAGCCAGAACAGGGCTACCCACGGTGGATCTGCCAGGCTCCCGCATCCCCTACTTAGAGCAGAAGATCAACCTTAGCCACACTGGCATGACCTGGGTTCCTGACCCTTGTGCTGTCCCTTACTAGCTGTGTGGATCGCATGTCACTTCTCTGGGTCTCAGTTTTCTAGTTTGTAAAATAACCACCTGAAAAATCTCTTGCTGTGAGAGGTGGCACATATTTGTAATCCCAGCACTCTGGAGGCTGAGGCAGGAGGGTTAGGCTGGGCTATACAGAGAGCTCAAGGGCAGCCTGAACTATACAGCAATGCCCTGTCTCAAACAGACATCATTTGAGTTGAGGAGAGGATTAAATGAGAGAGGATGTCTTTAGAGAGCAGAACACCCTTCAGAAACCATGCACAGAAGGTCTGGGGGGTCCTATCACCACCTGTGAACCCCCTTGCTGGGGGAAAAGAAGGGGGTTGGGAGAGAGACCGTGAAGAGGCCCAGAAGGCAGAAGGGCTCTCACACTCTTAGGTCTCACTGGTGGGAGGAAGTGGCACTTCGTACACACCTCTCATTTCATCCTGTTCTTCCAGGCTGACGCTGTACAGGTAAGGCTGCAGAGGCTCAGCCAGGGTCAGGCCCTCAGAGTCAATAACTGGCTGCCACCAGGACAGAGAGCTGGATCTATGCCATCCCAAAGTCCCTGTCCTTCTCATGGACCCCAGCCAGCCCACTGTAGTACTGGGACCCCTGGAAGCCATGAGCCTCCTTGGTCTCGTCAGACATTGTGCATGAGCTGTCAGTGCTGACAAGGAGCAGCCTGGCCAGGGCAATATGGGGCCTGCAGAAGCACTGTAATGTCTAGAAGAAAAAAAAAAAGGCAGGAATTACGAATTTGTAGATTTAGTCAGGCTTTGGCCCACCAGAGGGCCCAGGGAATGTTGAATCCTCCTTAGCATCATGGCTGGGAGTAGTAATTTCTGCTCTCAGCGTGAGGAAGCTGGAGAAATAGCTTCTCTTTAAAAGAAAAGAAAAACTATTTTAAAAAATCCATTTTAACCTCTCAGTTATCATACTCATATTTTAAAAATTAAGAAAGAAAAGAAGTTTATTTAACAATGTCTTTTGCTTAACTCAATGTGTAATTCCAACCTATAATCAATACAGTGTTTCCCCTTATCCATAGGGAATGGGTTCCAGTATCCCCTGTGGGCCCTGGAAGCGCAGATAGTCCCCAGTCCTGCAGACACTAGGCTTGCTCCGTACTCACATATAGATTGCTGCCAGAGTCCTAGGCCAGAGCCCTCAGTTGGCTTTCAGCACACCAGGCTTGGCTAACTGCTGCCTTGAGAGCACAGCTGAGAGAGAGAGAGAGCGAGAGAGAGAGAGAGAAAGAAAAAGAGAGATTAGAGCTTGCAGTGCAGCCACACTGGAAGGAAGTAGAAGGCTGTCTTGCCGGTACTAACAATAGCTCCAGGAAAATATACTGAGAGGACAAAGTGGGAGGCCAGGATGTGTGCGTCTGCTTAGCAATCTCATCTGGCCAGGCTGTGGTCTGCTTGTGTGCACGTGTGTGTTTGTGTGCAGTCTGGGTGCCTGGCATGTGACGATCGCCTGAAGACCTCAACTTTCCTAGGATTTGAGAGAAACTGGAAAAGAAAAACTAAAAGTGAGCACATTAGGTGGATAAAACAGCCAGTTAAGATAAGGATGGGCCCTCCAGGGGAACAAAGCACAATTTCAGAGGAGGCCCCATTGCAATAAAGTTTAATTTATAAATTAGGCACAGCACGATTAACAATAACTAACAAGAAAATAGAATAACTAGAACAGTCTCTCATAGTAAAGGTTATGTGGATGTGCCCCCATTGTCCTGCACCCACCTTTCCTGTGATACTGTGGCACAAAGCCCCTGCGGTGAGACAGAGTGTGGCAAGTGACTAGGCGCTTTCCTGCGCTGTGACTGTCACTTCTGCAGGGTGAGGTGTGACAGTCAAAGTAGCACAAATTTCATTTTCCTCTTTCACAGTTTCGTGGATGAAAGATTCATTCTTATCATTGCGGGCAAGTTTTAACTGTGCTCTTTTTCCTCTGAAGTTTCTATCATTTCCACCTATGAGCTAAACTGCCGCTAGACAGCCAAGAAGAAAAAGAACATAGGCGTTTTATTAGGTGCCCAACCACACAGGCATCATATGCATAGGAAAAGACTCAAAAGGGGCAAAATGGTGGACACTGGCGCGGAGCTCACCCACGTGTTGGGGCCTGGGCTCTGGGGGCATAGGAAGAAGGTGTACAGGGAACAAAGGCTGTCTTGTGAAGTCTCCCAGTGACAGTCAGCTGCGTCATCTCTGTCTGAGCCAGTGTCAGGCCCCCAATCTTACCTTCTCATAGACAGAGTTTTCCTAGGCGGAATGGGAGTGGATATCAGATAGAAAGGCTCTGCTGGCCTCTGCTCCTCGGTGCTCTGATGTAGATAGATGGAGATTTCTTTTCACAAAAGGACAGCTTTGCAGAGGTGCTCCTGCCTGCAGAGCTCTGTGACTCCTCTGGATAACCAGCATGAAATATGCCAGGGGAATGTGTTTGGGGTGGGACGTCTTATTCTCCCCACTGCAGATCTCAGCAATCTCAGTGTATGAACTTCTGCTTTTTCACTTAAGAGAAGAACTTTATAGCTTCCCTTGGCATTTCCAAATCACAGGCATCACCACTTTCACATGGTGGGGCCATTATTAAGTAAAATAAGGGTGACTTGAACTAGGAATGTGTGGGACAACAGAGCTGGTAACCGAGAAGGCCACTAAGGGCAGGTAGCAGGCACAGCAATTGGTGCACTGGACAAAAGAATGATTTACATCCTGGGCTGGGCAGCACAAAACTACCTCAGAGTTTGCTGTTTAGAACAGGGTATAGGGCTGGGGATATAGCTCAGTGGAATAAGGGCTTGCTTGGTAAGCACAAGTCCTGAGTTCAATCCCAAGTTCAATCCTGAGTTCAATCCCCAGTACCGCCAAAACAAACAAACAAACAAACAAAAAAACCCAAAAAAGAACAGGGTACAGTTTAAAACTTATAAACTGATTGTTTGCGTTAATATTGTAATGAGAATTTTCTACTTAATATTCTTGGATTGCAGTTGAAAGTAGGTAACAAACTATGGAATAGAAAATCTTGGATAAGGAGAAAAGCAAATCTTGGATAAGGAGGAAAGCATGTATATTAAAATATGCATTGTAATGTTATTTTACACATTAAATCTTAAAATCTGTCATGTCTTTTATCCCCAAGGACAGCTCCATTGAGAGCAGCTACATCTCAAGTGCTCAGTGGCAACATGTGGCAAGTGGCACAAAAATGGACAATGCAGGACTCTCCAGTATCCTCTTGGCTCTGTTGACCTAGGATTCGGTGATATTTTAGACATAGAGAAAGGGCTGTCTTGAGTTTTCCTGTTGTTTACATGCACAACACAGTAGTTATGAATATTGACTCTAAAGTGATTTGGACCTTGGTTGCTTTTCAAGCACTACCTTGCCTCTGTTAGGTGACCTTGGACAAGTTGAACTTCACAGATTGTTAGGAAGATGACCTGAGATTGTTCAGGCAAAGTGTTTATCACACTGTGGCAACTAGTAGTGCTTCGCAAGCAGTGGTCATTATCATATGTTTTACTTTGTTTCACTGTCATCTCACAGCATACCACTGCATTCTCATTCCTTGTCATATGCACCTGGAGGATTTCTGGTCAGCAGGTTCACTGGAGAGCAGCTTCCCCACAGCACAACCACTCTGCAAGTTGGCCTCCAGGAACTCAACGAACAGACCTGGCCTGGGCTGAGCAGACATGGGTCACTATAGGTAGGTCATCTCTACTGTGATTCTGCCACTGGGGACGTATTACAGTTTACATCTCAAATATCCCTCACAAATCTCATATTCAAAGATGGAGCTGGTTAGTAGAGGCAGGTCCAGGTCATGACCTGGAAGAGTATATTCTTGGCCCCAGCTCCTTCATTCTTTTTCTACTTCCTGCTTCTATGGGGTGAATAATGTTCCTCTGCCATGTTGTTTCTGCCTTGGAGCCAGCTGAACATGGACTGAATTCTCTGAAATATGAGCCAACATAAACCTTTCCTCCAAGTTGTAGATGTTAGGCATTTTGTCCCAGTAATGGGAAAATGATTAACATAGACTTTTGGTACCAAGAGTGGGGTTGCTGCAGTGGCTGCACCTGATCATGTAGTTTGGAAGCCTCTGGAGCTGGTTTGCTGGTGGAGTTTGGAAAGGTTTGAGATGCCGGCTAGGGGCTGAGGATATAGCTCAGTGGAATAAGCACTTGCCTAGCAAGCGCAGGGTCCTGAGTTCGATCCCCAGTACTGCAAAAAAAAAAAAAAAAAGAGAGATGCCGGCTAAAGAAACCATATAATTTTGTGAGCATTGCTTGATGTGCAGTACGGGTCAGAGGTCAGAAGAGAAGAATACTAATAGGAATATAGACAGTAAAGACTCTAGAGGTTTTATTGGTAACAAGGACTACATTTGAAGTTAGACAAGAGGCCGTGAATGTTAAGCTGAGTGATTAGAAAGAAGTACCTATAAAGTTACTTTATAGTTACAGAGAAGAGTGTGGTTGCTGAAAAGACTAGCATTAAAAAGAAACCAAGCACTTTGTACAGAAAGAAGAAAGACGCCTTGAGGGCGTCTAGGATGTCACCAAGATCCCTCACATTTCAGGCTCAAATATGCAAAAATATAAATCTTTCATTTGAGAAAGGAGTCCCTGAGACACTTGCTTGTTCAGACACTTGCTTATAGAAGTGTGTCCCTGAGTTCAGCCATCCAGATACTTAGAGGGTACTGCAGCCATGGTGCAAGGGGATCTGGCTACTGCCGAGATTGGTGGCTGAGCTTGATATTATCCATATGGTGCTAGTTTTACAGACATATCATACAGATTTCCAGAGATTTTAGAAGGAGTTCTGGAAGTCAGGCAAATAAATGTCTGAAAGGCCCATAGTCCCTGCTGGGAGCCCATGAGAGGGAAGTATGCAAAGCTGTAAGAGTGAAGTTGAGTGGAGTGAAGAGTGAAGGTGCAGTGGAGACCCCAGGAAGTTGGAGATGGCGGGAATGTGAATGTCTGCTAGGGAAAGCTGTAGGCAGTAAGCAGAGCCAGACCAAAAGGGAGGGTACGTGGACTGAGCCAGCAAGGCCACTGTGCGTGTGTGTGTGTGTGTGTGTGTGTGTGTGTGTGTGTGTGAGACTGCCCGTGCCCTTTGGAGCTTGTATCTCCTTGCACATGCCCTGAGTGGCGGACATACAGATACAGGATTTAGTGTACCTTGCGGGGTTTTGGTCTTGCTTTGGTGCAATTTCTGTCTATTATCTTGTTCTTCCTTTTGGGTATGGGAATGTTTACCCTGTTCCATTGTATGTGGGAAGTGATTAACTTTCTTTTTTATTTCTGTAGGACCTTGTAGCTAAGAGTTTGCCTTGAGGACTTGGACTTTTCAGCAACATTAGAGCTATGAACACTCTGGAGACCCTTAGGGGTGGACTAAATGCATTTTGAATGAGCCTTTTGGGGCCTGAGGGTGGAATGTTATGGTTTAGACCTAAAATATTCCACCAAAAGTCTCCTGTTCAGAGGTAGACCCTGGTTGGAAGGGCTGGTTGTGGGGTGTGACTCAGAAGGGTGTATTCTTTTCCCTGGATCCTCCCTTCTCTCTTTGTTCTCTCAACACTGTACAGTTTTCCTCTGCTATGCCCTCTTCCATGTCTTTTTGGCCACCGATACTGTGAGCCAAATAAATCTCTGCTTTTTAAAGTTGCAGACAGTGGATATTTTGTTCCTGCAATGGCAAAGCTGATTAATCCAAGAGGGGAAGTACAAAAGCTGCATCAAAAAGTTTCCTCATTCCCTTCCACCCTTTCTTCCTTTCTCTGTTTCCTTTCAGGAGACAGATGGTAAAGGGCCCACACCTCACATGCCTATGTCCATAGGCTCAAGAGTTGGCCACACCGGCGAGCCCAGCAGAACTATTGTGTGATGTCTCTCATCTATTTGGTGTCTGTCAAAACCGGCCTCTCAGAGCCCAGAGGAACCTAGGACTTGTCTCCATTCTGTGGCTCTGAGAAAACTGAAAACTGAAGAAATGCTAAAACGGGGTTTCAAACAGTGGGCTATAACTTAAATATTTACATTGCACAGATTAACACTTCCATCAATAGTGTATGAGGTGTGACTTGCTGGGTGATCACAACGCTTGTTTTGAAGAGCTTCCTTCTGCCAAACTCGAGCAGCATGAATGGGAGCCAGGACACATGCTGGGGCTGGCTGTCAGATGAAGGCCTTGTCTTTTTTTCCTGTCCCTGTATCTCTGGGCTATGGAAGAATCTCATAAAGCTTACATCAGGAGGCCATATTGGAGGTCACAAAGGATGTGGGCCTAAGTAGGCATATATACGTGTGCACGCACACATTGAAACAGGCACTCCCTTGGCCGGGGGCAGGAGCCACCTGTAGTGACACTAGAATATGTGATGGTGTTAGCGATGAAGCCATCACGTGCCATTCCCATCCCTTCTGAAGACAGGGAAGCTCTGCTGGTGTTCAGGGCTGTCACTGTGGAGAGCCCAGAGGCGTCCTGAAGCAGATCCCAGGTCCTTCCCCAGGTTCCTGCTGGCCAGGTTGAGTGGGGAGGATCTGTCTGTTGCTTGAAGTTCTACATACCCTGCCAGGCACACAAGTTGTCCTGTGAACCCCTGGAAAGCCCCTAAAGATGGCCCAAATCCTCACTCCATCTCTGACGTAGAATGAAGGCTACAGAGCCAAGGCTCTGCTTGGGCTGCCCACTAGGAGCAGGCTGGCTTGGCACCTGCTTTCCCAGAGGCCGGCATGGGCTTGTGACTGCAAGCCTGGGCTGGGAGGCCCCATTCTGATGGCATCGCTGTGTATGAGCATGGGTGACCCGTGCTGAGGCTGCAGGTGGAGGTGCAGGAGGCCTGGAGTTTAGGGCTGGAGAAGACATCTGGGACAGGAGCACAACGCACAGAGGATATCTGCTCACTCTGGTAGAGGTGGACGCTGACGCTGAGGCGCTGGCCAGCGCAGCCACCGTCAGTGTGGTCGTGGCTGGCATTCCCAGGGAGGAGTCATCACCATCACCACTCTCAGCGCTATCAGGGTCGCCATCACCTTGGTTTCCATCATATACTCATTGTGTCCTCTTCCTCCCCCTCCTCCTCCTCGTCACCATTCACAGTCATCACCGTCTTTCTCATTCAGGTTGTGTGATCCTTATCCCAGGTTACAGACGGGGAAGCTAAGACACCGGAAGGGGAGAGCACCTGCCTGATGACACAGAACCAGTCATGGAATCTAGATTGGAACCTGCCTCTCTGGCTTAAAGGCAGCGTCTCTACTAATGTGGGCATAGCTGTTCACTGGACGCCTCTGCATACCACGAGTATGTCGCTCAGGTTGTCTCCAAAGTCCCTGCTCTCTGTCCACACAGTACACCCAGGGGCAGCTGTCAGCTGAAGGTCTGCTCTGTGCACACACACCTGTGGCTGCCTGTGAGCAGCTGTGTACGCTGGCACCTGTGTGCATTGCACCTGGGCTCATGGAACCTGCGGCTCCTCCACGGGGCCTGTCTCATGAGGCCTGCTGTCTTCACTGAGGAGGATCCTGAGAGTCAGTGTGGGTGAGTGATTGAGGCTTGTCCCAGCCTCTAATAAGTATATGAGGGCTGTGGGAATGAAATGAGAAGACACAGGAAATCTGCGTCTTAAGAAATGGCAGGTTCTCCAGGAAAGGGCACCATCCCATGTGATGGGGGGCACTGAATCCTGGAGCCTCAGGCAGCAGTGCCTGCAACCTCCATGGCTGCCTTCCCCAGGGCAGACAGGCCAACCAAAGAGGACCCAGGATGGGACTCTGCTACCCAACATAAGAAATTTTCCAGGAGGAAAATGACCCCCTCCCTGGTTTTGCCAGACCTCACCTCTGTTAAGTTAAGCAGTGAACAGAGTCCTCCTAGTGGAATGTGTTTTGTTTAAAAACCTTGATCTCACTTGTCTGATGGAAAAATGAGTTCTGTCAAACTTGCTGAAGCCAGCTGTCACACTCAAGCATCTGGGGGGAGACAGATCTCTTACTCTGGTGGCAAAATTCATTTGCAGCAATCTTTAATCCTGGCTCCCTGTGAAACCTGGAGCTGACATTTAGAAGGCATTTACTCTGAACATTCTCTTCCCACCCCCCTGCTGCGCAGGCCTGGTGCCCCGTTCTCTGCCGCTTACAAAACTCAGTAGAGACTGTGGCTCGCATTATGATAACTATTTGGTTACTCGACAGTTTTTCAGGGGAAATGGCAGTGCTTGCAGCTTTGTGTGTCAGTGTCTGTGTAGGAAGGAGGAGGTGCCACTGTCAGAGCTTGGGAAAGCAGGAGATGGGGCAGGAGACTGAGCATGTGACCCTCAGTATATGCACAGGAGGGCCAACAGAGGCTGTAACTTTTCTCTATCACTGCTGCTCTGTACCTCTTCCAACCCTCAAATCTGTCTCCTTGACAGATCTAAATTCTGCATCCGGGACCAGCACATTACAGTGTACAAAGGACTTTCGTATTCATTAACATCATTTATTCATCAACTGTTCCTTTCTTCCTACTGTCAGTGTCATGGTAACTAGGATCCACTATGAGTTATGACTTGTGATTCTTGGGACCTACAAAGACTTATAAGACATGGCACTAACCTCCTGGATTCTAGGGTCTAGGGTGTAGACAAATGTCTATGACTCCAAGGATTTGTGCTTGGCTCAGGGTAGGCATTTCTGTCACTCAGGAGGTGAAGGGCAGTGTGTGCCAGCAAACCAGACACTTGTAGTTTAAGTGATCAGAACATGACTTTCAACTAGTCAGACATGTGGAGGGAGGCGCTTTGAGCTTGGCCAGTTGCTAAGCCATGTCAACAGAGGCCTGGGCTTTTTTCTTTCCTTGTATTATCCTTGTCTGTGTTGGCTTTTTGTACTTAGCTTGTGCCTTACGGTTGCAAGATGGCTGCTGCTGCTCCAAACGCGTGTCTCACACTCCGGCATTCAAGCTGAAAAGAAAGCAGTGGGGCGAAGAGGAGAGTATTTCCCAGAACTGCTCACTCCACCAGCAGATCACCTCTCACACTCAAGTGGGTAGGTCTGGGTCAGGGGCCTCCCTAAAACAACCTGAAAGGGGATGGGTGCTGGGCTTGGTTCCACCCCGGGGCAAGGGACCCCTTGCTCAGCCTCGTGCTGCAACAAGCCTAGACTCTGTGTGTAGTGGAAGGAGCTGCAGCCACACCCACCCACCACCTTCCGGTCACTAATCAGTTTTCCTGCTATGTGGGCTCTGGGCTGCTGGCCAAGATGGGGCCCTGCTCCCAGTCTGTGCTCTCCAAGGGCCTTGTATTTTGGGGAAGTCCTTGCTGCCCCTGGACACCAGCCACTCCCTGTAGGTTAGGGACCATACCAGCAGCTGCCCTGCAGGGAGGTTGTGAAGGTGACATGGGTCATGCACAGGTGCCTGGCGCATGGGGAGTTAATAGTGTCCACTGCGGCAGCACTCAGGCCATCTGAAAAATGGTCCCTGGGGCCCACTCTGAGCTCGTCCTGGGCTACACAGGCAGGACCATGAGAGCATATGCGTGAACCCCTCCTGCCCACACTGGACCCTCACTCTTCCAGAAAGAAGAGCTGTTCTTATCCCCCCTCACAGCTGAGAAACCCAGGCCAGTGAGGTGGCCCCAGGTCAGCGGGGGCAGGGAGCCCACAGGGTGCTCAGATCCCAGCCGCTGGGCCCAGACCCACTGCAGGGCCCTGAGTGAAGCTGGCAATGGCAGACATCTGGGTACCCTCTTTCGGCTTGGATGACTGTTGTTAGCCTCTCCAGGGCCCCGGAACCTGTCCTGTTTTCTGGTGCAGGATTTTCTCTCATGATTCAGGCCATCTCTTTTCTCCAAGGTGATGAATTAAGCATATGATGTGTCATCAACAATGCTACTGTTTCTTGGCAGCTCCCATTCTTTGGGGAAATAATGTGGATTCTTTACACTTACCAGAAAATAAGCACGTGCTAATGGTGGATAATACATTCCATATTCATAGATTTATCAACATTTACAGTTCAAAACCTCCTATGATTCTCCTCATAGGCACCAAAACGTGAGCTTGGCCACTATGCATGGCCTGGTCCTGCAGCCAGCTGACCTGGGAGGGCGTGGCTGTCGTTGCTTCCCCCGCTCAGATATGTGCCCACTGCTTACCTGCTCAGTCCATGGGCCCTCCTGGCTTCTCAGAGAGATGGGCTGGGGGTGGAGGGGGAAGGAGCACCCTGATGAGACTCAAGCGTAGATACACACATTTTACAGATAGGCAAAAGGAAGTACATTTGCCCAGCCAATTGTCCACAGCCTATTGTGTGCCAGGTTCTCTTCCTCTTGGACGCTGGCTGTCATGGGGAGATGGTAACAGACAATGAGCTGCCAGGCCAGGAAGTGAAGAGCCCAGTGACCTCCCGAGAGGGAGGAGGGACAGTGCTGTTCTAGACAGGTTATAACACTCCCCTCTTGCTGGGGATATAGCTCAGTGGAAGAAGCGCTTGCCTGGCAAGCTCAAGGTCCTGAGTTTGATCCCCAGTACCGCGAAAAAAAAAAAAAAAAAGAAAGAAACACTCCCCTCTTCGTGTGGTTGTAACGCCCCAAGTGCTCACATTCTGTCAGTATAAGCTCTGGCTCTGTGAAATCCCCCCCACAACAGGCAGCCAGGCTCCCCAGCACTAGTCTCTTCAAAGCTTTCAGTTAGCCCACTGCTTCCTGCCCAAAGTGCCCACGGCCTCTCCAATCTGGGGTCAACATCAGCTCCCCTGCATCACAGCAGCCACATAATGTAGTCAGCGGTGGCAATGGCAGTTACAAGGTGACAAGGGAACTTAGAACAATTATGAAGGGCCCTAAGTCCTCCTGGAACCCACAGTGAGTCAAGGCTACCAGTCCCTTCACTGGTTCAGTTCTCATTACTGGTCTGTGAGCCCAGGTAGGTGGAGAGAGGTCAGACCCCAGGTTCAATTTTGCACAGGCACTGGCCGGCCCAGGTGTCCAGCCCTGGCTCTTCTACCTCCTCACTGAGAAAACTTGGGAGCGTTACTTCTCTTAACAGAGCTGGGGCTCAAGTTATATGGCAGCAGGTAGAGCGAGCTCAGGGAAGGACTTTGTGTTGCCAAAGATTGTCACTATTCTGTTGACTCAGGAGGCCATGCTCTGCTCCCCAGAGTATGCTGGTGGGTGGTCCTGTTCCTGGAGTCTGCTGTCCACCCTGCATCCCCAAGCCTCTAGCTATTGGAACAATGAGAAGAGACTAGGCTGGTGTCGGGGCTCAGGCCCAGGTTACACCCTTCCTCAGTGTGTGATTCAAAGAGGCGCTGCACCTCTGTGACCTTTGACAGCTTTTCCCTCTGTAAAGTGGGCAGAGTGGTACCGACTGCTTTGGGCCTTTGTGAGAATTTGATTGGGACATCTCATCTACAGGTGGTGTGCTACACTCAGTGACACTCCCAGGGTGCGCGTAGGGGTGGGATTCTGAACTGAACACTAACTGCTCAGTTGCTGGGACCCTCCTCTGCAATATGGAGAGTGTGACCACAGTCCTACTGTGTGGTGCTGTGGGGCTTCAGGCCCTGATGTGTGTGAGACACCTGGCCCACAGAGGGCCTGCAGGGCATGCTAACCACCCTTGATATTCTCAGTATCATTGATCCAGTTGTAGGCAGACACCCCATCTTCTCTTGTACCTTCCTGTGTAAAACAGAGGGGAAGAGCTGACAACGGTGCCTCCTGCCCAGGGCTGTGGCACTAACCCAGTGAGTTAATTTAATACCTGGGAGGTGCCTAGCACCGTGCTCACCGTGAGCATCAAACCAGGGCTGGCTTTTCTTATTCCCAGCCCCAAGGCAGCGCTGCGTCCAGGTCCCTCCTGCCACCACTGCACTAAGAAATGAAGACATCGAGGCCACAGACACTAAATTAAATGTTTTGAAACAAGACACTATACGGGCATGCTAAATTATGCAGAGCAGACAATTAGAGAACAAAATGATCTGTAATAAAGAACTAACGGGGTGGGACAGAGGCTCAGGGTCCCAGGAGCCAGAGACAAGGAGAGAAATGCAGCTGGGGACAAGGACAGTCTGGCCAAGGGCCAGGTATTCTTGCTAATAACAGCTAGATTTCTCCTTAACATACATAATTCATCCTCCCGGCAGAGCACTTGGAAAGTGCACACAGTTATACAAAGCGGTGTACACATCATCCAGTGTCTTGCCTCCCAAGGATAGTAGTTTTTCTAGTATTTATCTATTCTTTTTTCTCTCCTCATAAAATTATATAAATCAGTTGTATGCCTGTAATCAGTTCCACCAAGGTGCGACTGCCTGTGTTTTACGGCAGGCTAGGATGCAGGAGCAGACAAGACCCGAACACAACAAAGTTTGCGATCGCGTACTATCAGGAGATGGAGAGTGAAAAGCTGTGACATTTTACAAACTCTTTTATTCCCAGCACTGCAAAATGATTAAACAAATAAATAAACTAACAATGCCAAATCTTTAGGGAGTAAATAATTCTCAAGTCCTGGGTGCCTGACCTTACCGTGAATCCACATCCACTATCTTCCCACCCTGGCACCACCATTATCCTGCTTGGGCCCCTGTAGTCCCCTCCTGCCTCAGTCTGTTTTCTGTTACTGTAACAGAATCCCTGAGGCTGGTACTGTAAGGAAGAGATAGATTTATCGCACAGTTTTGGAAACTGAAAATCTAAGATCAAACTGACCCCGCTGGCCTCTGGTGAGGCCCCCTTGGCCTGGGGTCACTGTGTGGCAGGTTAGGTATCATGGGGTTGGCAGGTGTGAAGAGAGGTCACATGATGAGACAGAATGCAGAGCGTGAGGTCGGGCCTGCCCTGCTCTTTCCATAACAGCCATTCTTGTGGGAATGAATGCACTCAGTGACAGCAGCACTGACCCCTTCTCAGCACAGGGCCCTGTTTAGAGCTGACCTAATCACCCGCCACTAGGTCCCACCCTAGAGATTCCAGCACCCCTCACAGGGCAGCCTGAGGATGAAGCTCCTAGCACATGATCCTTGAGGCCACCCTCAAACCGTATCCAAACCATAGGCCTCCTGACTGCCAGACTCACTCTTGCCCCCGCTTGGCTCCGTCTACTCTCCCGCAGCAGCCAGCAGGATGCAGCTGTGACTTGGGGTGGGGCTGCCTCTGCTCTGCGCCCTACATTCAGGCTCCTACTGCACTGAGGCACTGTCTGGGGCTGACAGTGGCCCAGGGCCCTGCAGCCCCCAGGCCAGGTCTCCACCCCCTCCCCCGCCCACCATTCTCATCGCACCCCCATCTTCTCCCTTCCAGCATCAGGCTGCTTCCTGAATTTGGACCCTTGAAGTCCCTGCCCCAGGCTCAGCCTTTTCTTCTCTCTGCCTGAAACCTCTCCCGACGTCTGGTTCACTCTCTCTTCCCTCCTGTGCTTTCTTCCCTGTGTCCTATGGCCTGGGCCCCCCTTCCTGTTTACAATGGATCCAGAGACACTTCCGCTCCCTGCTTCCTTCTCCTCTAGGGCTCCCATCACAGCATCTGCCCCTCCTCCCTGCCACCTGACACTCAGCTTCTGTCTCCTTCCAGAATCCAAGCTTTGGACACAGGGTCTGTCTGTCTGGCTACCAGGTCAACCAAGCAGCTCCTCCTGCGGCCTTTTGGGGGGCAGTGCTGGAACTGCAAGAGACCTAAATACCCTCTATGTCCAGTGTGAGACTCCGTCGCGAGGGAGATGTCGCCTGTCCCTTGGAGTCTGCTTGCCCGTGCCAAGCCAGGAGCTTTCATGCTGGCCTAGGAGGCGCCTCCCGGCCATGCCGGTGAGAGAGGTCGGAGCACTGTGGGCTGGACTTATACTCTTCCTCAGGGTGCTATTTGTTGACTTATTTTAATGTAGGACAAGTAGCTATTAATAAAGAAGATATAAAAAATACATTTCTTAATTCTACGAAAAAAACAAAGTTGTGTAACAAAAGAACTGGAGAATAAAAAATCAATGCATCGTGTATGTATCATAATCTTTAAAAAATGACCAAAATGTCACTCAGAGTGTAAATCATAGACAGGTGAGACTCTCTCTTATGAAGAAGAAACAGACAAAAGCACAAAACTTTCTCTTCAAGGGCCCTAACAGTAGAAATAAAACAAATTAGCATATATATTCAAATATTTTTGAAGCAGCAGAATAGATAATTTGGTGAACGATTTGAACTTCTCCCTACTTCCTAATTTGTCTATCTTCTGTTTTGCTGAGCTTCTCATATAAGAGAAGCCATGCAGCATTTAAGTTTGTGTGTTTAACTTATTTCACTTAATAATACAGTGTGTTCTCAAGTTACACCCATTTACTCACGAATGCCCCAAGTTTATGTTTCTTTACAGCAGTACAGGACTCCACTGTGTACAATTACCACGCTGTTTTTATTTATTCACCTGTTAAGGGACATGTATGTTTCCAAGATCTAGCTATTATGAATTGTCCTGCTATAAACATGTGTATTCATGCATCTCTGTAAGATCATGCCTTAAACTCCTTTGGGAGAATACCTAGAAGGGGGATAGCTGGGTCAAGTGGAATTTCTACTTTTAGTTTTTTGAGGAACCTCCACACTGGTTTCCATCGTGGTTACATGGTTCATATTCCTACCAACAGTGTGGAAAAGGATGTTTCTCTCCACATCCTCTCCAACATTTCTTATTATTTAATTTTTGGATGATTGTCACCCTTTCTGAGGCAAGATAGTAGCATCACGTAGTTTTAATTTTCGTTTCTCTAATGGCCAGAAATGTTGAACCTTTTTTCGTTTATTTATTAGCCACCTGAACTTCTGAGAAATGTCTATTCATTTCAGTTGCCCATTTTTTTGTTTGGTTCTTTCATTCTGGAAAGTCTAATTTTCTTGGTTTTTTTAAAAATACATTTTAGATGTTAGTCCTCTGCCCGAGGAACAGCTGGCAAAGTTTTCTCCACACGCTGTAGTGTCTCCTCACTCTTTTGTTTGTTCCCTTTGCTGTGCAGTGAATTTGATATGCGCCCACAGGGCCAACTTCCTGTCCAGCTCCATGCTGGGACATCCAGCTGCTGCCCATACCTCTCCACACAGTCCCTCGGGCCCCAGGTTCCTATACCCAAGTCCACATGGATGGTCTGCTTCACTGTGTCCCTGCCTGGGTTCCCTGCCTTGAGGGGAGCCTCTCTCTGCTGGGTGGCCCTGACTACCTGGGAGAGGTGGCCTGGGTGGGTGCCGCCTTCCCCTGGGTGTTCTTTGTTTCAGAGCACATTCTTCTCTTCCACATGGAAGAACCCAAGTCCCATATCACATTTCCGGGTCTGGATCCCCTCACCTACCCTTACTTACTTCTTTTTGCTTAAACTATTCATAGTGTTTTTCTTTTACTTACAAACAGCCCTGATTCCGATACCAAGGTAACCTGTTTATTTAAGAAGCTGATTTTCTTTTTTAAAAGAAGCATTCTTTCCAATGATGACGTAGCTCTCAGACGCGTTGAGAGAGGCCTCATCAAATAAGAGGAACGAGACACTTGCAAACCTCGTTAAACCTGCAATCTGGGCACACACTCATTTGACAAGTGATAATTAACTGCTGACAATATAATTTTAGCTGGGATGCAAACATGTTTTTCATTAAGAATAAATCAAAGAGATCCTTGCACTGAGGAGTCCGGTCTTCTCTGGCAGAGCTCAGCCCATCTGGTGACAGAAGCTCTGAGTGGCATGGAGTGCTCACTACTCCCTGCTAGGTGTGACACAGGCCTCAGAGGTGACACTAGGCCCCATGGACTTCAGATTCCTGGGATTTCTATGCCCACAGGCTCCCAGGCAGTTCCCCAGAAGATGGCTCAGCCAGCCCTTTCTCATGAAGGGACCATCCTTCTTCCTTGTATGTCCCTAGGCCCCAGTGTATCCAGAACTGACTGACTGGAGTCTAGTACTGACCTCACCTTCAAGGAAAGGCAATACACTTAGGTCTATGTAGCCTCTACCATACCCCAGAGCCTGTGGAGTTCATATCCCTCTCCCCATTTTACAGATGAAAAAGCTAAGGCTCAAAGACTGGGAGTCACTTGTTCAAGGCCACGCATCTTACAAGGGGCCAGAGAGGTGAACTTATCCACAGCCCCTCCCTTGGTTCCCTTTCTCTAGCAAACTCACCTGTTCTGTGCTTCAATGCCTCATCTGTGAAATGGGGACAAGACTTGTGCTTTCCCTCCAAGGCCCTTTTGTGGATGAAGTAAGTCCATAAGTAGAAGGCTTGTATCATAGTGCTTGGCATGTAGTAAGCCCTCATAGTCACTCCTGTTAGCTCTAATGCTTATTAATCAAAACCAATATGCTTATCAACAGCATGCTGATATTATTAGACAAACTCCTTCCTTCCAAACCATGAACTAGTGGTCTTATCCCCTTAATCACCTCTAAATTCTGAGCAGGACAGATAACATCAAAACAAGGATTATGCAAATACCTCAGGGAAATTGGCGAACACCAAGATGAGAGAAAGTTCAAACAAAGTAGCCAAGAGAAGACAGATCCCTGACCAAGGAGCAACCAACAGGCAGCAAGTTCCTACAACACTAGGGACCACAAACCAGGAGACAATATTTGAAGCAGGGGTGTCCAAAATGAGCAAAGAAAAATTTAAAGTTAAGTAAAAAGGAGACATTTTCAGGCAAAGTCACACTTGGAAGCTTGTGTTAGTTTTCTGATACTGTAACAAAATACTTGGGATAAACAGCTGAAAGGAAGAAAGTTTATTTTGGCTTCCGGTGTCAGAGGCCTCAGGCCATGGTCATGCGGCCCTGGTGCCTTCTGGCTTGAAGTAGGGTGACACAACAAGGCAGGAGTGTGTGGTGGAGGAGGCCTGTTCAATTCATGGTGGCTGGGAAGCAAAACGAGAGGATGCAACCAGGGCCTAAGTCCTTTCAAGGGCATGCCCTAAAGATCTTACTGCATTTCACCAGTCCCAGCCTCTTGAAGGCCCCACTACCTCCCTCAGAGCCTTTGGCTGGAGACCAGGCCTTTAACACACGGCCTGTGGGGGACAATGGAGTTGCAAATCATAACAACTGTGTTAAAAGAACCGATTAAAAGTGGCTTAGGAAAAGGGCATTGAATCTAGAGAGAAGAGCTCAAACCAGCACTAGTGGGCAAAGGGGTGGGTAACCATAGGGCCAGCCGTAGGAAATTAGCACCAGCAGCAATGAACCACAACTTCTGCGGGAACACAAAGGAAGACAGAACTGTGGGTCTGGATAACACAAAATCAAAATGGAAAGAGAGACCAGAGTTAACACATTCTCAAGTCTTGGTGTGGTTCTGAGAGAGGAGAGAGATATTGATTTACTTTGATGGCGTTAAGTCAAGTTTTCTTATTATGAGTTTAAGGACAATTGTTTAAAGAAGAGAATAAAAGGGGTAATTTCCAAACCAGGAGAGGGGAAGAGGGAACAAACAAGAATGTGATTAGTATGGATGAGTAGCAGGCAGGAAGCCCAGCACACAGGCACGGGCACACCTACATGCACCCGCACGGGCACGCGCAGAGAGAATGAAAAGAAAAGCAAGAAGCAGAGAAATCCTTGCAACTGAAAGTACAAAAGAAAACATGCAAGTCCTTTTTTTTTTCTTTTTGCAGTACCGGGCATCAAACTCAGGACCTTGCACTCACCAGGCAGGTGCTTATGCCGCTGAGCTATATCCCCAGCCCCCAACATCCAAATCCTGGCTCTGCCTTTCACATCTGTTGGGGACTGTGGGCATGTAACTTGGTGACATCATAGCTCTGACCTCAATTTCCTCATTTGTCAACTGGAACGATAGAATGTTTTGTTGAAGAGATGTAATGGCGTCTAAAAACTATCCGGAGGGTGGCATCCAGTAAGTACCATGGAAGAACGGGTTACTGTCCTGATTACTACAGGGACTGTGCAACAGGTACAGTCCTCAGTGTGTCCTAGCCACGGTCTCTCACAGTGACAAAGTACCTGACAAATTCAACTTTCAAGGGGAGAAAGTTTATTCTGCTTCAAGGTTTCAGTCTATTATCATCTGGCGTGATTGCTTTGGGTCTATGGGAGACAGGATGTTATGACTGAAGCACATGGTAGAGGAAACACCTTGCTTCAGGACAGACAAGAAGTGGGGCAGGGTGCGGGCTTTTATACCAAAGCCTCTGTCCCAAGTCCACTTAGCTATGTCTCCACCCATAAATTAATCCACGGGCCAGGTCCAATTTCTCATAAATGTCAGAGGTCGGCTCTGAAAAGGCCCCAGAGACTCGCATATTGAAAGCCTGGTGCCCAGTGCGGTGATGTTCGGAGTTGGGGTTTTGGATGCTGAGGGCATCAGTAATGAGGAGTCTCACCAGTGGACTACCGATGGGTTCTGATCTCACCCCTCCACTGAGGGGTTCATAACTGGGGGGCAGGGTCTAGTTGGAGGAAGAAGGTCACTTGGGGAACTCCATGAAAGGGTATGTCTCCAGCCCTTTTTTCCTTCTGTCTCTGTCTCTGTCTCTGTCTCTCTGTGTCTGTCTCTCTCTTGTCTCCCCTCTTCCTTCTACTCCCCTCCCCTCCCCTCCCCTCCCCTCCCCTCTTTTCCTGTCTCTATTTCTGCTTCCCTGGCTGCCATGAGGAGAGCAGGTTTCCTCTGCTACATCCTTTCACCTCCTTCTGCCTCACCACAGCTCCAGAAATGACAGGACAGGGTCAAATGACCATGGACTGAAACTTCTGAAACCATTGGCTCAAATACATTTTCCTCCTTTACGTTCATCATCTCAGGTATCTTGTCATGGGGACAGAAAGCTGACCTGAGCCAGTCTCTCTTACCCAAGGAGCCACTTCCGAACCCTGTCACACTCAGGGCCAAGCCTCCTGCACATAAGCTCTTGCAGGGGGCATTTTCGATCCAAACCATAACACCTCAGCTGCCCCAAGAGTCAGGGTCCGCTGTCCTCCTCACCCTGCTGGGGAGGGAATTGAGGCCCTAGGGTGAGAGTCTGGCCCTTTTCATATGCAACAGCTCAGCCTGGGCACAGCTCGGACCCTGAAGCTATTTGTTGGTTTTATGACCTTAACAGCTGACAGCCTCCTAATTGGTTACCTTGAGTGCACAGAGCAGTCACAAGGCTGGGCAAAGACAGTGTGGGAGCCCTGACTCCATTCCTAGTGTGGCCCAGTCCCTGGGAGGGAATCCTGTCACTGTCACCCATGCTGAGGCTGGTCCTCACCTCTGCTCTAGGGGCCCTGCATGAAGGCTGAGAGGCTGGGAGGTACAGTGGTTCTGCTGTACAGGTGACCTGGGGACTCCGGCCTGGCTACGGGGGAGCCCTGGGATAGGCTGCGTTTCACTGACTCTCATTCAGGGCCTGGATAATGAGTGAATGAATTATTGCATAAAATGCCTTTGGGTCCACGTATCCATTGCTCCCATCAGAATGGCCACACCAAATAGTCTCCCAGGGGAGAGGCCCCCTGAGCAGCCTGGTGACAGGAGGACGTGGACAGATTTCCATGAGCAGGATGGGGGCCCTAACTCCTGGCTTCACGGCTCTCCTCAGACAGGTTTGATTGCTCCTTCTCTTAGGTTCTGTGTCTCCTGGTACAGCACCAGCTCCGTGACAGCAGGGATTCTCCCCTGTCCTCTCCTGGGCCCCATGCGGCAGGTGCTCAGTAACAGCTGAACTAGGAGTGACGTCACTACTGCACACCCCAGGTTCTTCATCTATGCATTGAGAGGATGCTGCTCCCCTGCAGCTTCCCATAGACCCAGTGGGGATCTGTAGGGAGACCTGACAAGGGTGATTGGTTTCCTTCACCTCCCCACTCCCATGGTCTTGTCTAAAAAATGAGTTTTAGGGACACTGTGTTGGGAGCATACTTTCTTTTCTTGTGTGATGAAAAAGCTTCTGTAGCCAAGCTTCATTTTATGAGAGGAAGAGATTCTTAAACTGGCTCAAGCGGCCACTGGGGAAATTTCCAAAGGGGTTAGGAGGAAGAAGTGAACTCCAGAGACAACTCTGCTTTCCCTTTATCTTTCAACAAGGGGTACAACAGCAGTGGAATGTTTGCTGCGTGCCAGGAGCTGCACTATTTTATCTGCATCCTTCTGTTCACTCCTGTGGAATAGGCGCCACCCATTGTAGAAATGAGGGAGGGGCTGAGGGTGAGCTTAGCTGAGACCAAACTCAGTTTGTCTGACTCTGCAGCCCTCTGATCTTTGGCTCCTTAAACTCCCAGAAACCTCCAGTCCCTTCGCTGTCCACTAGCCTCCTCCTGACAGGACTCAGAATGCTGTGAGAAGGTGGTGTAGACTTAGTTCATCTGGGGAGGACACCGGTTCTGGGGCTGAGTTGGCAGGCATCAAATTCTCTTTGTGTCTCTGTGTCTGTCTCTCTCCTATCTCTGTCTCCCTCCCTTCCCTCTCTAAGGGCACTTTGCAATGATCAAAGACAATTTGAAGAACATAAGAAGAGCTTAGGGTCATTCATAAAGGAGCACAGAGGTCCTGATAGTCCAGCTCCTGGGCAGCATGCTGGGTGATGGTAGGCTGGACATGCTTTGAAGGAGCAGAGGGTGATGAGCCCCCAGCAGATTGGCTCCACTGGGCAAAACCCACATGAGTGACTGTTGGAGATGGCCTCTGTGCCTCCGGGCCCAATACCACTGGCTGAGGTGGGGAGACAGGTAGGTCCTAGAAGTGCTACAGGAATCTGCAGGTGACGGCTCTTGAGGTAACTCAAGATCACATGATTCCCTGGGGCCATCAGGGTCACCTCCAGATCCCTGAGGCCTTTGGCAAAGGTTCTACCCAGTCCACTGCACAGAACTGGCTGTTGTACTCCTCGGCACCCTCCTTGCTGAGGGAGAGACACCACACCCAGCTCCAAGGCTCTTGCGCCAGGGACAATTGACATGGCCTCCCTCTTGGACCATCCTCCTCTTCCTCCTCCACTGCCTGGCCCAAGTGCAGCAAGGCTGCCTGGGTGAGGGGTTGTCACACTGGAGGAAGTGTGTGCTGGGCAGAGATGTGATCACAGTCAGAGAGAGGCACACAGACAAGGGACAGTGACTGTCTACTCCCCACAGGGGCCACTGAGCTGGGTGTGGTTTCAGGGTCTTACAGAAAAGACAGTTCAATGAGCTGGACTATCCATATTTCTAGAACTACAAACATAGAATCAAACAGCATCCCATCCATGGGGAGCCCTTCCCTGGGTCCCTGTGAAGGGAACTGGAGTCCCCAGCTCCTCTTAGCACTCCCCGGGGTACTTAGGCAAGCCTCCACTCCCCACTGTCCTGGTGGAGGTCTGACCTTGTGTTGATCTCTCATCGCGTCTATGTGAGACCCGGGGCATGGTCTCAGCTCTTGGATGGTCACCTGGGGGAGCCCTTGGCTTCACTTGCTCTTGACGCCTTATATGCTGAACTAGCATGGTTCCTACTTCTCAGGCCCAGATGTGAGCAGAGCATGTGGCAGGCAGGTGAGGCCTTGGAGGACATAGACACAGTAACGAGGTATGTGGCATCTGTTCACCAAACCGTGGCTATTATGAGAGAACTTGAGGCAACTTGTAAAACACTGAAGGAACACTGAGACCTTTCCCACCCCCAGTGCACACTGATCCCCTGCCACCCGCCAGACCTGCACTGGGTGCTGAGGACATGCTGGGCAGCCAGACACAGCACTGGCTTTATTTCCAGGTGAAGAGTCACAAACTCCAGCTGTGATCCAGATGAGTTCTTTTGATATGGCAGTGAGTTTGGGAATATGGGGGGGCTCTTTCATTTTACAGGGAAAGTGACTGAGGCTCAGACGGGGGTCACTTGCCGGACATCTTTGACCCCAGCCTTGCTGAGCTCTGTTCACAGCATGAGCCGACCCCTGGGTCCCTCAGGATGACTCTGGAGGAGCTTTAACCTGCCCTTCAGTCCCAAGACACATGGCAAATCTTCCCATGCCGACATTAATTACTCCTTCTAGAGACAGTGAAAATGTGTTATTTAAATAGTGATTATTAAAATCATGCTGGGGGTTCACTACATAATAGGTAATTATCTGCAACATAATTGGGAAAACAATGTAGTGAAATCTATTTAGCTTTTTCTTCTGAACCCAGAGTTAATCCTGCTGAGCAGTTGATGTGGGTTAAATGATATTATTGAATCAGAAATGAGGTCACCTGAGGAACTTCCGTGCCAGTTTGCGATGGTCTTGGCCGAGGGTCTGGGTGAACACACTTTCCTCAGACCCCGAGGGTTTGTTGTCTTTCAGTTCATTGTGACCTCCTGCCCCCAGGATCACCTTCATCCTTGTGCCTGCGTGTTCACCCACGCACCCATTTCTTAATGCATATGTTTGCATATCCAATTACTCACTCACATCTGCAAACAGCTTTTGCACAGTCTTTTGCTATCAGTGCCTGCATTTTCCACCCATGCTCAGGTGTTAGTTTTTTCAGTCCTCTTCTTATATAGTGGCGGTGAACCTCCAGCACGCCTGCTGCACTGGGTTGTTTGTATCACTGAGAGCTCTGAAAGGTTCACCATCGCTGCCTCTAGACTCCACTCCTACTCCCAGTGCTCATCCTTCCATGGTTTGCTGGTGTTTGTGGCCCCCATCTAGTCCGTCGTAGCCACTTTCGGTCACTGGGACAGAATATTGGACACGTACAATTCAAAGGGGGAGGGTTTTCATTTGACTCACCATTTCAATCCATGGTCAGCTGGTGCCAATGCAAAAACAGGATGTCAGAGGGGTATAATGGAGGAAAAGGTGCTCAACCTATGGCAGCTAGGACACAGAGAGGAAAATGAGCTAGAGACAAGAACACACTTGTCATCCCTCCAGTGATCCACCTTTTCTGTCTGCACCTCACCTCCTAACAGCACATTCAGCTCAGCACTCTGCAGAGGATCAATCCACTGAGGAGTATAGTGCCCTCAAGATCCAATTACTGAAGCAGCCTAAACCATACAATTCTACCCATGGTCCCCAAAAGACTCATGTTCATCTATTTATGCAAAATACATGTAGCCCATCTCTAAGAGTCAAGAAAGTCTTAACAGCTCCAGCGTCACTAAAAAGTTTAAGTCTAAATCTCAGAGACTCCAGGCACACACTTAGTTCTGAGTCCCTATAAAAATAAAAAAATGAAAGTTAAATACTTTTCATAAAATGGCACAAGATAAACATTCCCATTCCAAAAGGGAGAAATAGGGAGAAAGAAAAAAATGAGCCCAAAGCAAGACTAAAACCCATCAGGGCAAACATTAAGTCCTGCACGGCCAGCATCCAGGGCAAACTGTGGTAAGATGTGAGCTCCAAATGGCTTGGGTAGTCCTGCCTCCGTGGCCCTGCAAGTTGTGGTCCTCATGGATTATCTCAGCATAGCTTTGCCCACAGCCTACTGCTTTCCTTAGTAGATAGTCACATTCCTGGCTTCTCAAAATTCCTGGGATCTCCATTGCACTTTCAGATTTACTCTTATACCTACATTTCCCCGTCAGGGCACACTGCCTTGCCTCCCAGGGCCTTCTTGTGAAATCTGGATAGACTCTTCCCTGACCCTGTAACTCTTGTATTTTGCATCCCTGTAAAACTAGAGCTAGAGGGAGAAGCGGAACTCCTCGCTGTGGTCTCAGGCCCACACAGTTTTTGCCAGCCAAGTGTCACTCAGTGCAAAACTCCAAGAAGGTGATCCCATCAGAGAGCTCCTTGGGAAGCGAATGGGCCTGTGAGTGGCCCCAGTAGAGATATGCTAGCTCTCTGAAACTCATGCTGCAATCAAAGCCTGCCTCAGTCTAAGGGGCAGCTCAGGAGGGAACAGACCACCCTTGGGCCACTTCTGCTTTAAGAATGCAGGTCTTAGGCACCTGTAGTAGGGAAAGAGTATAACACCCAGGACCCAGGATACAATGCTGCCCTGGCAGGAGGGCTTAGGCATGTCCTGGCATTTTTCTTCATCTCAGGTTCTACATTTATAAGTTGATGGTGATAAACTCTTGCCTCCTAGATGCTGGGGAATCAATCAGACAACAGATCCAAAGGTGTTTAACTTTTAGTTGTCCTGGACATGGTCATTGTCATGCTTATTGTGGGAAAGACAGGGTGGTGTTTTTCCTCACTTTTGTTCATTAAATTAAAGAAACCCAAACTCATGAAGATTTATACTTCCCTGCACTGTCTCTCATTTATTGTCCTCAACTTGCAGATTTAACTCAGAAGGGACTCTAGAGAAAGGCTAGTCTAACCCCTTTGTTTTATATAGGAGAGAAACCAAGGCACAGAGAACCGATACAGGGCTCATGGTGAAGCATCCAGACATCCCTGCTTGGCCCATCTCTGCCTCTTGGCTCCCCAGGGCCTCCTCAACCTTGCTGGCCAGACACTCTCTAAGGCGAAAAGCTAACCAGCCCTAAACCTGATTTCCGCAGCTGGAGGCTAATTTGCCCTGAGGTTGCATTTTTGTTTGTTTTCTTTTTCTTTTACCTCCATTGCTTGAAAGCCATAATTTCAAAACCCTAAAGTGGCTGTCAGCTTTACCGCGCTGTGTGGTCTGTGCTCTGTGTGAATGTGGCATTATGTCTAGTTCAAAGTCCCATTGAGTGAGTACATTCAGGAAGAAAGGATTTGATTTGGGACGATTCAAGCTGCATCATTTGCCTCCTAACCATATATATATTTAACTGTGAAAAAGAAAATGGATCTTAAAGGTTACCTTTGCCTTAAGAAATATCTGAACGCATGTAACTCCAGCTCGTGTTGAATGTGTGAAATGTTAGCGTTTTCTCACTTATGTAATCCTGCCCTCTTGCCTTTTCCCTGTGCGAGTTACTCCTTTCCTGCATGCCTTTGGGGATGACTTCTCTCTGCACTCTCAGGGCTGTCGCTCTCCTCCCTGTGTCCCCTTTCTACGCCATCCAGGAGACAGACTCGGGCCAGGCTCAGCAGCTGGGAGATTCACATTCGGGTTTCCTAGACCCTTCCCTACATGGAAAATCCAGGCTCCCATGTCCTGTAGGCCCACAGTGTGCCAGGTGCGATGACAGGCGCTATCCAGATTCACCATCTCTAGTGCTCATGCTCTCATTCCAACGCGATTGCCTGGCTTATGGCAGGGGCCACTCAACCTCTCCCTGATTCCACTCTGATTTCTGTGGTCGCCTTTCCACTGATGAGCAGCACAGAGCCTTTAAAAATGCCAGTACCACCAGTTCCTTCCCCTGCTTACATCTTCCATGGCTCTCATCTTCCCAGAATAAAGCTGGAGTCTTTCACTAGTTCCCAGGACCCTGTGACCTCTGTTCTAGGTTCCCTGAACCTTCTTCCCCACCTCCACCCCTACTGGCCCTTGAGCATGTGGCACACTCTGCACAGCAGTATCTTCTGTGTGAGTTTTCTAGTCCTTGAGTCATAAAAACCAAGACACACAGACTGGGTGCAGAATCAAAGGCTGTCTGATTACTATCAGTGGTGCTGATGGAGGCCAGGGGACTCTTCCTACTCCAGTGCATTTAAAAGACACTATTGGCCTCAGAAAATTCCCCTTTTCCTACTAGAGTAAATCTTCCTGCCACTCTCCTCCACTGCCACACCCTGCTGTTCTCCCATATTTTGGAAACCACAGGTGGCAGGTACCATAGGAGACAGAGTAGTAGCACAAGGATCTACTGGATTCTCCATATGGCCCTTGCATGGCTCAATGGACTTGGTGGCTATGTCCATCCTGGGCAGGAGATGATAGAGCCTCTAAGACATCAAAGCTTGGCTGCCTCCCTGTAGCCACGGACTCTCCCCTTGACATGCAGGGAGCTCATGAGGCTAGCTCTGCAGTGTGCTCCAGAGAGCTGGCAGAATAGAGGTTGGGGCTCAGCAGGTACTGGACAAATGAGGTTGAAGGAGCACTTGGGAGCCACGGTAAGGATTTATCCAAGATTCCAGACGGAGCAGATACAGTCAGTGGGGCGAACTACCAAGGACCCGGGGGACCTGGAAGGGGAGTGTTCCCTTCAAGAGCCCTGCTGGAACATAATCCCAACAAAGGGTGGGGGACAGTAGCAAAAGTATGGGGAT
>PVLD010022432.1:0-29324 GCA_004027595.1 Dinomys branickii
ATTTCTGACAACAATCACATGAAGACGCCAGACAAGAACTGCTTTGCTGAGTTCTTCCCAAATGTGCAAAATCTATCGAACTGTGCAAAAACTTAAATGGTTTCATTAAACTACTGAACCTGAGATAACTTCTTAAACAGCAGTAATGAGTAGGAGACAAAACAATCTCAACAGTAGATCAATACAAAACATTAAAATTTTTATTTATAAAAACTAAATTTGGAATGCATGATAACACACACACAAGGTATGATTGAAAAATATAGGGACTATTTAATTTTTTAACGATTACAAAAAAAGACACACTGCCATTATTCTGCTCAAACTACTCCCCCCTCGCTTTGAATACACTTATCTCATTGTTCTTGCCACTTTCTGAGCCAGTTCTAGAAGTCCCCTTTCATGAATGTCTGTACTTGCCACATTGTGACTACCTCAATGTCCTAAATCAATTCAAGATTTTTACCTTTCAAAGTTATTTTGACTGTGGGAAAGAGGCGGAAGTTGCATGGTGCCAGATCCAGTGAATAAGGTGGATAAAAGTAACCCATTGTATTTTTAGTAGGAGCCTACCTTTCCATTTGATGGCACTCAGCAGCAGTATTCACTGTTATTTTTTACCGTGCTTTTACAGATGGTTACAAAAAATCTATGTCAATCACAAAAGAGGACTTTTTAATTCACATGAAGTCCAAAAGATATACAGTGGTGCCTTGGCTTACCAACTTAATTTGTTTTACAACTCTGGGGAAGACAGATGCATTTGTTTTTGTTGGGGGAAGATGGCTACGGTCATGTTTGTCACCTGATGCAAAGGGAAACGAAATTTTGCTGAATACTTTTGTTTGTGAACCGAATTGCCTGCAAACATAAGGGTTCATGAACAGAGGCATGGCTGTATTCTTGTAGATTGGTTGGCATCACTTCTATAACTAGCTATTCAGGGACCCATGTCCTTTCTGTCTTGTGGCTCTTCTTTTCCCATGTGCCCTCCAAGGTCAAGTTCATCTGCCTCAGGCCAACAGAAAATACAGAGGGTTTTTCAGGTTTGGCCTAGAAGTGACACATATCCGTAATCTCACTTAAATGACCAAAATTATCATATCATACGTAAGAATGAGAGGCTAGAATATGTATCCTCATTAAAGGATAAAGAAGAGAAAACTGATGGGGTACATAGCTGGTTTGGCTCTGACATAACAGAATTTCCTCATGTTCCATGTTGGATTTCCCAAGAAGTATGACTTCCCGCAGGCCCTTAGCCAAGCATCGTCTGGTGAAGGCTATTCTTCCCCTGCCACCTAGGATCACCTTTTCTTGTATCTAAACTCATCACTCTATAGATCAACACAAGCAAGATCAGGAGACACTAGATTTCCCATCCTCCAATTAAGATAATTTTCCAGTTTGTTTCCTGCATGAGGAAGCACTTGGTTCATGATTGTTTGTGCTCTTTGTCATAATTGTCAGGAGGAACAAAACCCTCAGTCTCAATAATGAGAAAAATATTATACAAAATCTCAAATAGTAGCAAGAAAGAGTCAGCTTATCAAACAATTTATGACCAAGGTTAAAAACACAAAGCCTTTCTGTTTCTGAGTGAGTTCCTTCATAAACACAGTCTTAATCACTGAGGTCAAATATGCCAAGATCAAACAAGAAGAATTCCTAGAGTTAGTCCTTTGTTTGAATGCTAGATTACGAGGGAGTATCTCAGTAAAACACTGATCAATACTCATCTTTAATTTCTATGAAAAGAGATTGCCCAGCCTATGTGGGTAGCATGACCTCCTCATCTCATGAAGTACCTCTCATAAATATTTTAAGACATATTCATGAGCTTTTGGACCAGCTGAGGAAACTCAACTATAATTCCCATCCTAACAGTTCTTATCTTCAAAGCAAAATGTTTACTGCCAAATGTGTTCAGGGATCTCAGTGCTATGTGGCCAGCTGTAATGACAATTGTTGTAAGATTTGTTATATTAATTATACCTACAGTGAAACAGCTAAACACAAAACAGTTTTGGAAATAAATTAAGCATCCTATTCATCTTCTCAAATGCCCTATGATTTCACCTCCAGATCTTCCAAGGACCAAAGAATTAGTTAAACGTATTTCTTATCTGGATATCTATTATAGGTCTCAATGACTCTTTCTTTAGTGAATGAAGTGTTGAAAATTTAATCATGAGTAGGCAACATGTACGGATGAGAGTGTCTTGTAAAACACTGTCCCAGAGAAATCTTGTCTCTCACCAAAACTTTCACATAGATTCTGCTATCTCTCTGTATATGCTAGGTAAACTTTTAAAATATGAACACTCCATCCCACAGCTACAAAGACACATAGATGTCACCCTGGAACTGTCAGGGACACCAGGACTGCTTAAAGTAAATTCCTCTTAGTTGTACACAGTTTCATACCATGTTCTTCAGACACACAGACTATATTTCATGAAGCAGAGTAAGCAGGAGGTAAGAGTAAGCTCTGTTTATATGTAGATAATCCTAATAAAAACTAATATATTTTCTCTTCTCTGTAGATTATACCCCCAAAAAAGAGAGGATCCCACAAAATCAATGTCATCATGCTGGGTTATAAAGTCAATAACATTTATGATAAATAAATGATAATTATGACATATAAAAGAGGGTCAAATGGTGGAAGTAGTAGTTTCATTCTGGATCAAGGCTTCCAGGGCAAAGGTTATAACAGGACACAGGAAGGAGAGTAGTCTATTAAAAGATTCAGCAACTAAGTCCTGAATGTTTGGCAATTAGACAGTCAAGCCACAATTTTAATAGTCCAGAAAAGTATCTGCAATTGTGTAGCATCACCAAACCCATAAATAGCACATCAGGTAACTCATCTAATTGTCAGGGATGAATTCCAAGGACTAAGGAGATACTCAGTAAGCTCTCAGTTCAGTGTTCCTTCTGAAGGAGATAAATTTGCTTCATTTATCCTTTCTGTAATTTAGCTTCATGTTGAGTTATCGAGTATATTTCATGATGCTAGAAGTTGCTTTTGACTCTGATCTTTTCAATAAACCTCCAAGACATGGATGCAACACCAATACTTAGAAGGTTAGTGGCATTTTGTTGCCTAAGTTGAAGAAAGATGAGATGAGAAATTCACCAGAGTACAGTCATGGAGAGCCATGACTGCTTGACAGATTGTCTTATTTATCTGACCTTCTACCCATGCATTCAGTTGGTTATTTAAACTATAAGGGTGGGGGCTGGGGATATAGCTCAGTGGAATAAGCGCTTGCCTAGCAAGCGCAGGGTCCTGAGTTCGATCCCCAGTACCGCAAAAAAAAAAAGAAAGAAAGAAAGAAAACAAAAGAAAACAAAAAACTATAAGGGTGGCATCAGTATGGGTATTGTCAACACAGCTGCAGAACAAGACTAAAGGGGCACAAACATATTGACAAGTTATCACAGTCAAGTCCAAACTTATCCAGTAAGAGCATGGTTAATGAGCATTCAGGGAGAGCATGAGAGGACATTAAACTCTAATTTGAAAGACTTCATTATAGGAATACAGTTAATAGAGATAGAACAGAGGAAGTAAGAGATTCTTTCCAAACAGAAGAAACAGTGCTTTTGATAAGCCACAGTTATACCAATTTCAGCATGGAAACCTCTTTCAAAAACCTTATAAGTTCTTTCTAGCTCTGTTTCAAGTTTTGACTCTCACCCTCCTTAGGGCAGCCAACCAACCATGTAAATACAACACAGATTCACCATGACTGAAAACCAAAATTCTCTCTCATCTGCCAAATGTGAGTTGGCCAGATAAGCAGGAGCAGAGAGCCATCAATCAGAGATGTGCTAAGATTGCGTTGCACTTTGAGGGATGTTTGGCAAAGTTAGTTCTAAAGCACCTTTTATTAATTCTTCCATGAAATAAAGCCTACCATTTTAACATCAATCAGTTTTATGCCCATCTACCATGAGTAATTATTTTGCTATGCCATTATATAGACTCCTAGGAGTAACTTTATATATAAGTAGGTTAAGCATTATGACCCTCATCTGATCTTCAGTTGCCATGGTCAATTGTCAAGTACTTGATGATGAATTAACATTCTAATCATTTACTCTAAACTACATTCAAAAGTGAGGTTTCCTTGAAATCATCTGAGTCAATATTACAGGCATGGACCAAGTCCATTTGAGAAAGTAGAAGATAATCTGCAGAGAAAAAGAGTCCTTGAAATTTTGTAGTGAATTTTTAAATTTCAGGTGGACAGAACAGTTGCAACAATAGCACAGGAAGTTCCTATATATCCACCACCTTGTTTCTCCATTGTTAAATCTTTTACTAGCCTGGTACATTTGTCAAAGGTAGGAAACTAGAGCTGGAGTTGCGGCTCAGTGGTAGAATGCTTGCATGAAATCCTGGGTCTAATTCCTAGTACTGAAAAAACAAATGTCCTGAAAAACTGAACATTACTGCTAACTAAGCTCTAGACTAGACTTTCTTGGGTTTTACCAGCCCTTCCACTACTGTTCTCATTCTATTCCAATGTCCAATCCAGGGTACCCATTGCATGTAATTCTTATGTCTCCCTAGTATCCTCTGGTCTGTGACAGGTCTTTGTCATTTTCTTTTCATGACCATTATAGTTTTGAATAATACTAAAGAGATATCCTATAGAATCGCTCCCAGTCTGCATTTGTCTGATTTTATTTCTCATTTTATACTGGAATTATGGGTCTTCAGAAATAATGGATCCTGGGCTGGGGATATAACTCAGCGGCATAAGTGCCTGCCTAGCAAGCTCAAGGTCCTGAATTCAATCCCCAGTACCACAAAAGAAAGAAAGAAAGAAAGAGAGAGAGAGAGAGAGAGAGAGAGAGAGAGAGAAAGAAAGAAAGAGAGAAAGAAAGAGAGAAAGAAAGAAGTGATGGACCCTTCCCAACATGTATCGGGGTACACAATAACCACATGTTTTCAGTGATGCCAAAACTTCATTTATTACTTGGGTAAAGTGATGCTTGCCACATTTCCTCAGTAAGAAGTTCCTATTTTTCCCTATCTGTACTGTTTTCTGGAAGCAAGTCACTAAATCTACCCTAAAAGCGAAAGGGTTGGAAATAAGTTCCACCTTTTATAGAAGTTATATCTATGTACATTTTCTATATCTTTGAAAGCAATTTTTGAACCCTCAGAGTTTGAGGGAGAAATCTGTTCAATGCATTCAGCTTTCACAAGAGTATCTATGTTCTCTTCCATTCTATTTTTCACAGTCATGTACCCATTACTTTGCTTGGAGCAGGATGCTCTGAAAAACTCAATCTGTCAGTACCTCCTGCAACAGAGTCAGGAAATGGACAATATCACATTATATCAGTGACTGTTTTGCCAGCAGCAGTGAAATCTGGCTGCTGAGTGGTGAAGGGGAAGGAACTTGGAGACAGCTCCTTGGATAAAGAGAATGCATTCAAACACAAATGCACGCACTAATTGGGTATGATGGGCTGTAATTTTCCAACTAAAGGAAGTTGCTTTTTGAGTTGAAATGTTCTCTGGCTTTCTTTCCCTCAAGTTTGGCCTTGTATGAAAGTCCTCATTTTCAAAGAGCCAAATTTGCTTCATTTTATCCCATAACTAATTTAATGCTAATTGCACAATGACTACATTAGGCATCGTTGGACTATAACACATTGTGGAATGAAAACTCATCTGTCAACCTGAAAAATGTAAGCAAGCTTAAGAGCGCATTCGAAGATTAATCTCTGAGAGGATGCCACTGAGTTTTATGCGGGTTGAAGCAGGACTGCAGAATACTTCTTATTCCTGGCTCTCAACATAGCAGACACTTTTGCAAACAAGAGCTCCCCTTGGAATTCATGAGAATTCCCCACATGGATCAGAATCTCAGACCTTAATTCCCTAATCTGACTATTATCATATGCATGATTCACCTCTATAACGTGTAAACAAGGAATCTTCCAGTCTATTTATTAATATATCCATGCAACTCGGCATCTCCCAGAGCAGCTTGCACCACTGTTTGAAACTCTAATCTTAAACCAAGTTCTCATTAGCCCTGGCTATTTCTTCATAATTTATAAATTTGTACACTTACCTAACCACAATTTAAGGAGAATGGTCAAATTTGTTTTTATAATGATCCACATCAGGGGACATTTTGCATACAAAAATATCTCGCAAGGTAGTTGTTAATAGTTCACACCTGAGAATTGGGATTACAAATTAGTTTTACTTATGCAGTTTTCTAATTTTTCCAAAATGAGCACAGGCTTCTATAATAAAAACTCATAAAATCAAACCAGAGCCTAAGTGGAGAGTGAAGTGGGCAGTGGAAAGCAAAGGAGCTCAGAAGCTCCTAATGTCCGTGGTGTTGGGAACACACGTACATCCAAGCGATGTCTCTATACCAGTTAATATTCCTGCTGTATATTTTACTCATTTTTTATTGATTCAACAGCCATTTATTGAGAATGAAAAATGTAGCAATAGTTCTGCTAACCACTAGGAAAACACCATTAGTGAGATGTAATTTGTACTTAGAGCATAAAGGCAGCCATGCAAACAGGCAAACACATGCTCCTGTAGCAGAGGAGATTCACAGCAAGGGTAGATTTGCATAGTTACATTTTTCTAGCATTTCCAAAGTGCCCCCAGGAGGGACATCTTCTCCTCACTGGCACATGGGTACCCTGTAAGTTAATGGCCACCCTGAAGATAGACTCCCTGAGGTTTATGGGGATATCAGGGAAGAGTCACTTACCGTTGCTTTTGGGACAAGGAGGGAGTTACACAGAAGAGGTTGAGGAGAGAATACAGCAACTTTGCCTTAAATCCAAGAGATGTTCATTCATCAGATAAACAAGATGAAAAAGCATCTCAAGTTTCCAAAAGCCTCAAAGATATGCAGCGGAAGCGAAAGATAATATGAGAAAGAAGGCCTTGATGTGGAGTTTAAATTTTCTTTTGTAGGCAATGGGAAGGCCTCTATGTTAAGAACCTAATAGCTCATACTCAATACTCTGAATGAAAAATAATTGAATGAATAGATAGATAGCTGAATGAAAAAATGCATACATGAATGATAGAATCTAGTTGATTTGTCAACAATTAATGGATGTTTGGAACTGATGCTGGGAATAGATTGTGGATGAAGTCTTTACTCTGGCCACTGTGGGTGCAGTCATATTTAAGCAGTTTAACTGCGCCACGGATGCCATAGATGTTGCTCTACATGGGGAGAGTTGACAGAAGGAGACAGAAGAAACTCATCTGTAGCAAGGAGAGGTGAACTTTTCTGAGATAAACAGAAAAGCAATGATAAAAGCTCCATCAGTCCTACCTGAACTTAAGTGCTAATTCTGATTAATTTAGGAGATACAGACCCACATTAGGGTGTAGTGAGATACATTCACACCTCCATAATAAATTCTTTTTTACGTGTAAAATAGGATTGAATTATATCAGTTCTATTAAATACAGAGTGTGGTGTAAATTGGGTTTTCTGGAATCCAGAAATAGACTTCTTTGCTTCCAGTCAATGGACTTTTATCAAGCCAAAGGAGTGGTACAAGCTAGAGACAGAAACAAGAACAAGAACTCTGGACCACATAAGATTAGATCTCTGTTCTCTCACTTACTGGCTATGCTATACTCTATGCACTTTCTCACACATTCTTGAAGTATTATGCAATATTCATCTCAATGTTACTGTGAGAACCAGATGTCATGACCCTAAAGTCCCTTGTATCCTTCCTGGCAAATACGGGGGATGCTAAAACCTGGACTTGCTATTATCAGGCCAACACTAAGAGACTCCCCTTTTTTTCTAACACAGTTGATTAATACGGAGTACATGAGAAATTAAGAGGTTCAGAGTTAGTAAAAATTTGCATTCTATCCACCACCAGTCCCAAAGCTTTAGCTAGGCCGCTGTACCCCTGCTTACCTGCACTGTGAAGAGAACCCAAGAGAATTCTTATTTCCTGCTCCATCACCATGTTTAGTGTCCAGCCCTCCGGGGATGCATCCTCATTCATAATGAATATGACAAGAAGTTAAACACATGGCTTTAGGTTGTGATGAATATATTGTTATATGTGGTTATTGGAAAGCATCTATTCTCCAATGCTGAATTTAAAGCAGCACTCCTAGAGTAACCAAATAAAGGATATTTAAGATGCAATTTCTCATTGCCTTTGTTTTGAAGCATAATTATAGTGTTGTCATTAGTGCTGATTTGCAGAGGGGCAACAGTGTACGTAGAGTCACAGAGTTCTTGCAAAGACAGCCTTTTGTGAGCATAAACATAGAGGAGTTATGCCTTGAGTATTATTTTTGTTCTTTGAAATCCAGCCTGCTGATTTGCACTCGTTATAGTTTCCTCTGCATTCTCCCCATCAGCCTTAGGAAGGGCAAAATGAACCAGAACTTAGCACCTCCAGGAAAAGCTGGTCCCACAAGCCCCAGTGGCATCTTGAAATATGCAGCTGAGCCCATCCAGAAAAAGGTGAGAGCCAGATCCTGAGATAGAGAATTCTTAAAAGTTTTTCAGAATAAAAATTACATTGGCATTGGCATTCCCCAGGAGAGTGGTAACAGTGTCACTGTGACAAGAGATTTGGAGATGGCTGTTCAGTGTGACAGCACAAACACAGGCAGACTTTTCAATCCAAAAAGAAGATACCAAATTAAGAACAGCAGAGCATTTCTAGGAAGCTATTCTAGCACCAGAAGCTCACCCATGGAAATTCACATCAACTTGCCAAATTACAAATTTCCAGGCCCTTCCAGACCCACCAAATCAAAAGACTGTAGGGTTGGACTTGGATGTTGTATATGACTTTTTAATGTCCTATGATAGTCCCCTATCATCTCTGGTCTCATGAAGCTTCTGTTATCTGTGAAAACCTTGGTAAAGGAAAAAATGTAGGACTATGTTTCCCATGTGAAAGGAAGGAAGGATTAAAATAGAATAAAAGTTTTAATATCTCTGTTAGCCACATGAAGTTTAATCATCACATTATGTATTGTTTGATTTGCATTAAAACATATTCTGACCCTTAGATTCCCCACCTGTACCATAGAAATAATGTCCACTTTGGGAGTATGCTAGAGAGACTCAAAGGAGATGATTATGCACAGTATCTAGCTCATTGCTCAACAAATGTTGTCACAGATAAAATTGGAAATTATAGCTAGGTAAATCCGATGCTGAATCGACCTTTGCTCTGCCTCATTCTTTACATACTCAAACTCCCACTAGAACAAAAATACTCAAATGAGGAAAACTAAAGGAAAACAAAGTCAGTCACTATGGCAAAGATTTCTGGTTATTCTCCTTGTTCCTCAGCAACAGATTGGCTTCTTTAGTGATTCCTAGAAGCTGTGTTGTACCATAGAGTGATCTTTTAAAAGGCAGCCATGCATCCCAGCCTCTGAACTGAAGGACAGCCAGAGTCCCAGCTGTGGGTCCCTAGGATGACTTACCTCTAGACTTCTTTATGTAAGAAACAATTCAATTTCCATTGCCACATAATGCTAATCAATATAATCACAAGGACTGTCTTCAGGAAAACTGTAAGGATGACAACTGATAACTCACTGAGCAAAGGGCCCAAGTAAAACCTATAAGAAAATATTCTTGACATCAGATGAAGAAGGATCACAGGTTACCAACTATCGGGATTCACCAGAGAATCAGAACCAATATCTGTATCTATATATCTGTAGATGTCTATAGAAAGAGACAGACACAGCTATAGATATCTAGAGAGATAGACCAGGGATTATGTGATTATGGGAATTGCCTCATGAGCTTATGAAGGCCAAGGAGTCCCATGATCCGCCATATGTCCACTCACATTGGAGAAGGTAAACCTGCTTTACTCAGCCTCCTGATTCAAATGCTAATCTCATCCAGAAACACTCACCAACACACTCAGAAATTCTGCTTAAAAAACTACTGGGTATCTTTTAACCCAATCAGGTTAACACATAAATTAACCATCACACCAAAAAGGTGACTAGAAAAAGCAAACATTTAGTGGGACTTAGTGCTAGAGAGAACTAAGGTTCAAATCAAATTCTAACACTGGCTTCATAAGAAAAGTATTTAAACTTTTTCAGCCTTGCTTTTTTGTTGTTGTTTTGTTTTTAGTTGGACTAATGTAGAACAATGCCCACAAAACAGAGGTAAAGTTTAAATTAAATGATAGAACCTATGAAAACAATCCAGAACAATGACAATAAATTCCAGGTTCTTTATTCATTTTAGTGGTATGGTTAATTCTGTTATTGTTCCCAATTATTTGTTTTCCTTCCAGGAAGATTTCAAGAATAAAAGAGACAAGATCTGATTTAAATACCAACCTGATTACTATATGTGGAGATTGAATTTTAGAGGTATATTCCAATAAGAGATGACTGTGGCTTGGACTAGAATTGTAATAGAAAAGATAGAACTAGGTAGATTTGGGATGTAGTTTGAATATAGAGCCCCCAAGACTTACTGACTGATTAGCTAAAAGACATAAAAAATGAATTCCTAGATGCGTGGCTTATATAAGTTGTAGATGTTGATGCTATAAACTGGGAAGAAAGAAAAGAAATGAGTAAAAAAATCAAGAGCTTAGTGATAGAAACCGAGACCCCACACGGAACCAGACCAGACCTTCTGACACAAGAGAAGTCTTTATTGGGGGAGGGACAGAGCAGCAGACTACCTAGCGGACCAAGGTAGCCCCGGAGCTGAGGAAAGCATGGGCGTTTAAGCTCTTTTTTCTGGCGGGGGTGGGGTGGGGTGAGGAGATGTCCCTGGGCCAGAACAGCCTGAGCCCCAAGCGACAGGGAGGGTCCAAACAACAGGAGTTGCCCAGGTCAGAATGACCCAAGCAGGTGAACTGCCAGAGCGAATGAAGACGGGGATAACTTCTGTGGCTGAGGGGAACTGAAGCGGAACAGCAAAGGGAAGGAGAGAAATACCGAACGTTAAAGTTTTCCCACGAGGGGGGCGAGGCTGGCTGCCTTGTGACCTGTCGCTTCGTTTCCAGAATAACAACTGAGATGCCTATGACATATTCAAGTGAAGATGTCAACTTGTCAGAGGCATATTGACAAAACTAGAACCTTTCGAGAGAGAAATGGGATGTTACTAATAATTACATTAAGACAGCAGATATAAAACAGAATGGTCCCAGAAAGTTGGAATGTTTGGTCATCCTGAATAAATGAGTTTGAAGTTCTGTGGAGGAACAATAGGGTTAGAGATATAGGTGGGGCATCGTTGCCCCAAGTATGTAACTGTTGTGCAGGAGAGAAAGATGCCTTAAGAAACGTGTCCAGAGAAGAGAAGACAAACGAACCCAGGCTGTAGCCTCAAGCTTTTCAGGATCAAAAGGTAGAAATTGAGGAGCTGGTGAAAAACTTGGGAAAAGCAGTGGTCATCACCTGAGGGGACTGTATGTTGGGAGGTGACTAAGTGGTATCTAAGCAGAAGTGTAAATAATTCTCGGTTTATCACTACTTCAGGCCTTTTACAAAATCACAATAGTGCCACTCAAAGGTCCTTTGCCTCAAAGAACAGTGATTACTGTGATGATTCTGATGTACCTTCCAAGCCACAGAGAAATGATTTATGTTTTTTAAAATAGGAAGGAATGAAAGAAATAGCCAATAAAGTGAGATGCATGTATGTGCTATGTTTATACTCTAGCACAACCTAGTGGCACTATGTCTAACGGCAGGTCCACACTAGAAGGAGTAGAGGCCACTGTGAAAATTACAGCTTTACAGTCTCACTTTGCCTCTGTGACTTCATGGTACCCACCTAGATCAAGAGATTAGCAGCAAGATGGACTGCACTTGAGAAGCTAGAGAATGGCTTAAACATCCTTCAAGAAAGCTACTTTTAGGAAAACCAAAGAACCCTCACTGTGTCATTCTCAGATAGCAGTAGCTAGTTTTTAGCAATTGAGATGAGACTTCAGATCTTTCTTATTTGATGTGCCAAGGAAATGTTTATCTGTAACCCAGATGGTGAACAGTTAGCTTCAAAACAGCCAGAATTTTCCTACTCTTATCACATTAAAACGTATCATGGAGCTCAATAAAAACATTCCAACAAAAGACCCAAATTAATTGAAAGCTCAAGTCACTCCAGTTGTAGCTCCCCTTAGAACTAGGTTCCAAGTGAAGTCGTAACTGGCATGACAAAATGAAATTTGTCTATCTTTTGGAGACAAATGGTTTCTCTGAACTTCCGTGCCTTGAGCACAAATGCCATTCTGTCCTTTCCTCAGCCTAGATGAAAGAGACAGAATATGCAGATGATGGCCCCAGGAGACTGGAGCCTGGTTTCCTCTCCACAAGCGAGGCTGGGCTGGAAGGGACGAGCAAACCTGGAGAAGTGCACTGTCTCATTGAATTCTGCATTCCTTGGCCTCCTTGCTATAAAAGACTTTTGCGTACCTGGAAATGGTAAAATGACAATCTGAAGCAAATGAGACTCTCCATCTCCTTGGAGCTGGCTTTGGATAAAGCCTTTTTTCCTTCTCACCAAAATAAATGGTTTGGTCAGTAGTCAGCAAACAAATCTCAGATATATAGACTTAAGTCGCTGGTAACAAATTCACTGTGAAACAGACATGCTTAAGGGCCTCAGCAGTGATATGCATAAGTGACAGAACAGGCGGTGGCATGTATTTAAACAGTCCTGATGTGACTGAGTGTGCTGTGAGTTGTCATTTGTACCGAGCCCCACTAGCACATAGTTATCTAGCTGGCCACATTGCATTATAAGGAATGGCTAATCCACTAATACGTACAGTTTCAACAAGATTCGGGTGCATTATTGGGGACCCCTACAGTGAGTCTCCAACTGACTCTTAATCCCAGGGTCCTGGCTCGTGCTGCACATCAGGCACCAGTTATGGACGACCGCAGAAGTGAACCTTCAATCTCCTTCCAGGTGTTACAGCACACAGCAAGGGAGAGAGAGAAACAAAGAAAGTAAGAGAGAGACAAAATGATAGTATAGCAGGGATCTGGGATGACCGGTTGTTGTTCAGGAGGAACAAAAGGCCACAGGCAGCCAGAACCTTGGCGGGGATTTGAGGAGGGGATCATCAAATGACTCAAGAGGGTTAAGGTGATCTTATGCTAAGAAGGATCTGGCCCTGGTGTGACTTTTAATCTTAGTGGCTGGGAAAGGATGGCCCATCCCTAAAGAGACAATGGGAAATAAAAGTGTATTGTCATCATCCTAAACCTCCCTTCATCTCTTAGGGAAGTACACAAAATTAGCCACTGTGAATGTGTGGTCCCCAACAGCGCATGAAGCTCACTGTGGCAGAGGTGAAAAGACGGCCTTTCCTGAATCCCCTAAACTGCTCTTTGTTTTACAGATCAAGCTTTGGAATGGAAGTCCCATACAGAAGGAAGAGACCTAAGTCATTTGGAAGCAAATGGACATTAGAGTCATGAGGAGTTAAGTTTCTATTATTTTTCACAAATGCAGGGCTCCAGGGGGTCCACTGAATTAGCAACACCAAGTGTCTCCCGCTGAAAAAACGCAGGAGCAGAAGGGCATGCAAGACCAAGGCCACAACCCACAGGTAGGATTGAAAACAGCACCTTCAAGCTCTTTCTCCTGGACCCCTTCTAAGACGAAGTACAAAGCCCCTACCCCAAGGAGCTCAAAGCTAAAGTCATAGATCCATCATCCCACCACCAGTTAAAGATTTAAAACAGCACCATTGTAGTATTTCAAATGGGGAAATGGCAAACATGTTATATATAAAGAGTTCCTTAATTGGATTCTTCAACAAGACTAGAAACAGTTATTAGATTGCTATTCTGACCAAGTTTGTAAATAATTTCAATTTGCTAAGGCTCAGTTATTAGCAAATAGAGTTCTTGAAATGTCAAGAACTCACACATCTTTCTTTTAAATGTAGTTAATAACTTAGGTGTAGCATGTGCTTAATTATTTCTGGGCTTTGCAATAATTCTCAACATTTTCAAAGAACCCATGTAACATAATACCTTATAAATAAATACTGTTTTTTCTTTGGGGACGCAGAGAATGATAAGAACTGAAAAGCTGTCATTTTTCTTAGACAATCCAGCAAGCCTGAACAGGGATAAAAGACTCAAAATTATCTCATAACACGATGGCATGTCTGGGAAATGGCATTACTTCTGTATTCACACTAGTGGGCACCTAGGATGGACAAAATACCATGTTAAGTGTAGCAGGATGTTAAAAAGGTGAGGAATGAACTCTCTTTGTGTCTTAGGAGCTTAAAACCTGAAATAGGGCATAGAAATTCAGGTTCTCAAATACCTGAACTCTAAGGCAGCCTGTGCTAAACTTTCTAAAGAAGTGCTATAAAGTACTAGAAGACCATTAACAAAACCTGAGAAGCCTCAGAGGCAACTCTGAAGCAAAAACCAGGATTTGAGGCAAAGCCTAAACTCTGCCTCTGGCCCCAGTGCCAACACACCTCTTGCTAACAGAATACTGCTTTCTCCTTTGGAATACTGCGTTTTTCCAATAGGAGACAGGTTTTTGAAGTATAAAAACAAAACAAAAAAAAAAAATGGAAAATCTGATCCTAGCATGTTCCAGGAGAATTTCTGAAAGATTCTCTTGCCCAAAAGAAATAAATAGGCAATTTACAAAAACAGAAATGTAAATGGATAATAGGCTTATAAAAAATGTTCAATCACATTAGTAATCAAATAAATGCAAATTATAGTGAATTACCATCTTTTCCCTCTTAAATGGGCGAAGATTTCTAAGCATGATAAAATCCAGTCCTAGTGAAAACAGGAGGAAACGGGTATTCTCCTACACTCTTGAAGACAGCACAAATTGCTACAACTTTTCTGGATGGGCAATTTAGAAATACTTAATCAAAAGCCTTTAAAATGTACACACCCTTTGACCCAACAATTCTACTGCAATTATTCCCTAGAGATGGAGACAAACATCTATTTGCAAGGATCTTTATCACTTCATCACTGTTGCTAATTGTGAGAAATTGAAAACACTCTAAATGTCTAAGATTAAACAAATTGCTGTAGCACAATGGAATAATATTCAATCACTGATGGTGATGATGTTGTAGAACATTTTTATTAATGCAAATAGCTGTTCGTGTTATATTATTAAATGTACAAAATGCATTTATCACATGCTCAGGGTGTTTTTAGTTTGTTTAAGCACACACCTATATGGATAAATGCAAAGAACACAGTCTGAAGTGGTATAAGCGCCCACATATTGCTGTCAGCCCTTCTACCCATGGGTAGTCTCTCTATGTGCCAGCAGATATGTAGAGTATAACTCCTGCCCTTTGCACAGAGCCTTGTCCCAACTCGATCTCCCAGAGACTTCTGGGTATTCAAAATGTAATCAAATGTTTATTTCTTCCCTGAATACTTCTATCTCATGCATATCAAAAAATAGCTGGCCAAGTCTAGCCACCATGAGGCTTTGGATTTGATAATGCTTGCTCCTTACCTATGTACCAGCCCCTGTGCTTGGGAACAAAAAAGGTCTCCGCATCTCTGTCGTCACTGCCAAGTTCAAAATGCCTAAGATCTTCAGAAGAAGACTAGAGGCTGTCCTCAGAATATACACTTATTCTTGGTTGCACATGCAATATGTGTATTGCATACATACAAACGCACACACATGTGCATGTGCACACACCCCGGAACTTTGGTTTTTCCCAGGATTTCCCCAGCATAGGAGTCGAAGTGTATATTGCACATTGCTCAGAACAATCTGCCACCTTCCTCCCACTACCAGTTTATCCAGTGAAGAAAAAGAATCACATAAAGCTCAAGAGATGCAGAGAGAATCCTACTAAATATTCAACCTGATTTGATTCCTTGAGATCCTCAAACATGGGAACCAGGAGCCACTGAGGACCAGCTAGAGAATTTGCCTGAGCTCTGCTGGCCCTAAAGCAATTTTCAACCTGCCCTGATGGCTTTCAGAAGAGGAATGTCTGGGTAAGTCATTCAGACAGCTCAGTCCACTACTTAGGTCTCACTCCCGGGAAAATAAAAGACAGGCCAGTCACAGTTTGTAATTATAGCAATACCCAGTGGTGTAGAGTTTTCATAGCTTGGCTCTGTTGGGAAAGCAATGAGTTTGTTTGCTTAGCAATCCTCTCCTGGATGAGAGACAGTCTTTGATGCAGTGATGACTAGTTTTCCTGCCTTTCTCTATCAACACTAACCAGTTCTTGGAATCACACACTGCTTTAGCTATCAGAAGAAACTTCCACATCCTCAAGTTCAAATTTCTCATTTTGATGATAAAAAATATAGTTCCATAAAAAAAATGGATAACTTTAGGTCAAACCGCTAGCTCCTGAACAAGCTAATAACCCAAACCTACTAACTCTCCTCTTAGTGTTACCTGTTACCATCAGAAAAAGACTTTTTGTGAATCTCAAGCAGCTGACGTAAGGCTTAGATCTCCTTATTCCTATGGGTTTTCTTCCCAAAAAGTGTTTACACAGCATGTGGTTTTGTAAAACTTTCAGAAGAAAAGTATTTTAACCACAACTCAGACTCCTCCTTGGATGACAGTAGAGTTCAGTGAAGATCTGTTTAACCTGGACTGAGCAAGATTTATTTCTGTGATTTGCAGGAAGTTTAGTGCATAAGGGCACTGATGCCTGTCAGCTGCAACAATGGCTCCCAGAAACGTTTATACCTGTGGATGCCCCCGCCCCCGATTCTGCCATGAAGGTCCTGTTATGAGGACACACATACAGGGTCCAGCACTAAACATGAGCAAAAGAGGAGAAACTGAGCACGCAACGGAAGGAGCCAGACGCTGCTCTCGGAAATGTCCTTTCAAAATTCTTTTAAAAGAAACTTGACAGAAGTTCTCTCAAATTTGACCATCATCCTAAATGTTTACTGACATTACTTAAAAACAAGTCATAAAGTTGGAAGAAATTTTCTTTTAATTATCAATAGTAAAAAATCAATTGTGATCAACCATGTTGAAGAGGAGGTTGAATTATCCTACAGTGTATAGAAAATGACTTTATAAAATGCCACATGAATAGGATAATCAAAAGATATTCAACTAAAGTAGAGATGGAAAAAAGCATTACATAGCAATGTCAAGAAGTCAATTTAAAAATATGTTCTCTTTCTGATTTTGTGAAGACTATATTTGTTAGTTTTTAATAAGCTATTACATTTTAAAGGTTTAAAGGTTTAAATATCCCCATTCATACTTAATTTTTTTTTGTTCTATGTTCTCTTCCTTAAAGACAGATTCAGAGTTGTATAAGCTTCTGGCCCTAGAAAAGCTAAGTCTACCTCAGGTTATCATTTTTACAATATTATGTATGAAAAACAACATTAAAAAAATAAAATAAAAATTTTAAAGCAACATTAACTGTGTACCTACTAAGTACACCGGGAAGCTGTAGTTAGATAAACTACCCCTTTTCGTTTTATTTTATCCTCTCATGAAATCCTATTATAGCCAGAAGATCTTTAATCAAAAAAGAAGGACCCCAAGTATGATATTCTCACTTCAATATGCTCCTGCTTCTTGTTAGCAAAAGATCTCTGAGTTTCCCATTATCTCTCTTAACATCCATGTATTTTCATTTTACCAGAAGCACAACTGATGCATATAGATGTAGCCACATAAAGCAAATTAATAATGAGCCTCAGGGACCCTGGTTTCCTAGGTGAAGGGTACATGGATGTCCTACTCTGATAGGATCACTCTTCTGTCATACATGCTGGAGCACTAAATCACTCCTCAAACATGAGGCTAGCTCATATCTGTGAGCAATAAAACCATCTCTAAGTAAGGAGATGGTAGATGATAGATACATGACAGAAGATAGATAGATAGATAGATAGATAGAGATATTTTTGAAGAGAAACTCCCCCATCACCTTAAACAAAAGACAATCAAAATCATTCACTGTTCTTAGAAAGAATGAATGGTCATCATCATGAACAATAACATTATGTCCCATGTGTAAATTTAAGGCCTCTGCTCAGGCAGACTTGCCATTCCTTGCTTTTGTTAAAGGAGTTATCCTTAATGTCTTCCCTGGACTTTAATCTGCTGATCCCAGTGATATAACTGGCTTGAAAGTCAGATCCAAAGGCCTGTGTAATTGCATACAAAAAACAAGGAGCCAACACTGGCTGTAGTAGCATGGGACTCTCCTTAACACTGCTATGGATTTTACAGCAGGGCAGCGGTCTGGGCTCTTCTCGGGCATCTCAGTTCTTCTTCAAGACAGCTGATCTTCCTAAGGAAATGAGTCCTAATGAATGATGTGCTCCTGTATTGGACCCACAAGGCTTTGAAGTGACCCAAGAAAGCAAAAGAGTAGCCAGCGTGACCCTGGAGGTTCTCCATCCCAACCCACAGAGAACTGAACCAACACTACCATCCTCTTTCGTCCCATTTCTCCATTCACTGCCACTACCAATGAAGAAAGAGGACGGAACGTATGAAATGTGACAAGGCAGTGGTTCATCGTTCTGTCACCACCAAATTATTTCAGAGCACAGCTTGCAATCTGAATAGCTTTCTAAATTCCTCTAAGAAAGCTGTTCTGAGAAGCTTAGCATTTCAATAGGATGGGGAGATTTGACTTTGCTTCAGCCACAGTGAGAGAAATGGGTGGGCAAATAGGTATCAAGCTTCAGGTATGTGCCAAGGCTAAGCCACGGATATTCACACTGGCACAACAGGCAAATGCCATTCCCCTATTTTGCAGATTATCACACTGATATTTAAAAGGAGGTAAGCAACTTGTCCAAGAGTACATAGTTTGCATGTGGTAGAACTAGCATTGGAATTAGTTCTTTTGGGGGCTAAAGACAAAACTTAGCCACTACAGATCAAAATCAAGCTCTACTGTCTTTAGCCATATTGCAAAAATAATAATAATAATAATAATAATAATAATAGTAATAGTAAGAACAAGATAGGAGGGGCTGGGGATATAGCTCAGTGGAATAAGCGCTTGCCTGGCAAGCGCAGAGTCCTGAATTCGATCCCCAGTACCGCAAAAAAAAAAAAAAAAAAAGAACAAGATAGGAATCATAGAGTAGCATACTTGTTTGTAAGATTCTCCTCCTTCACCTTGCCCTCTGACTCCCCCATGCTCTTCTAAAAGACAGGGAGTCATGCCCACCTTCAGTTTTGACATTCCCAGATCTCAGTGTGTATACATCGGCTTACAGGCTGATTTGGGGCCCTGGATGCTTCCCACAGTGTGTTTTGTTTTTAATTAACTCTAATTGGTCTCCTTCTCTCCTTTGTGAATTATAATACTCTTTGCCTCCAGGCCTGTGTCACTCACATCGTTCCACAATTCCTGTAGCTTCAGGAATACATCAAAGCAAATCACGCCGATCACTGCCAGTTGGTTCTCAGGGTCCAACAGCACACTGTTAGCAGCGAGTGAGAAAGAGATGGCTCTGGAGAGCAAATGTCTGTCCTGAGATCCACTAGTGTGACCTTCCTATGACCAATTCCAAGAATTGGCAAGCACAGTATCTCTGTCTTTCTCAGAGAAAATATTACACTATTTAGACAAAATTGTACCATGTTGTCATGCATGATGCCATTTCAAAAATTTCAGCCTAGTCTAGCAAAATAGAAAAAGAATTGACCGAGTGGAGCAAATTTCTTAGTCCATTTTGTGTTGCCCTAACAAAATACCTAAGACTGGGAACCTCGTAAAGAAAGGAGGTTTATTTGATTCACAGTTTTGGAAGTCCAAGAGCATAGGATCAGGACTGCCTTCTGGTGAGGGCCTCACAGTGGACACCGTGACGTAGTGCGAGTGTGTGTAAGAGAGGCCACGTGGTGAGAGGATGCAAAGACAGCCAAAAGCACCAAGGTTGGCAGACAACAACATTGTCTTCAAACTCATTCACTTCTGTGAGACCTACCCCAGTCCCTAAGATAAAAGAGTGACTGTGCTCCAATCACCCCCCATGAGGCCCCACCTCTTAAAGGCCTCACCATCTTCCAATACCATTATCCTGCAGACCACACTTCCAGCCTGTGAACCATTAGGGACAGATAAGACTCAGACTGTAGCAACAGAGCTCTCATCCTTGGCCTATTGACATTTTAGACTGGATAATTCCTCACTGAGAGAAAATGGTCTTGATACTGTAGGACACTTAGCAGCATTAGTGTTAAGCAGTGGAATAGCATATCCTAAAATTGTCTCTGGATATTGCCAAGTGTCCCTTGGGAGACAGACTTGCTTCTGGTTGGCTAGCACTGGACTTAAGTGAAAGAGAAAGTATTATTCCAGAGTCAGGTGTGGGTATTCTACATACAAACAGGACTCCAGGTAGGTTCAGAGATCTGTATTATACTAGACCCTTTCCTCACGCTGCATAAAAACTGCTCTGATCATGGATACATACAAATGTGCTTCTGCTATGAGTAATGGGAGGATTTAGCTTTCTTTACAACAGTTTTATGAATCAAATCTTACAAGACCAAGCACATGTAATGTAAGCACCACATGCACTGGCTGTTGACCCACCCTACTTTCTCTGTATATCCAAGTTCTGGATAAATAGAACAGAACACAAGATTAAAAAACAACAGAGAAGCTGGTCACGTGTCAGATGAAACAAGCATTTATTTGAACGTCATTGTTCGTATAAATTCTGTCCCTGTGCTGTTGACAGAATTAAATAACAGCATGGAGAGCAAGAGGTTTAGATGCAAAGGGGAGGGTGATTCTCAGGTGAGCTATGATGAGATGGAGACCTGAAACAGCAGCCACTCTATAAATGCTAGCACAACATCAGATAGTCCGTGTGGCTTTTAAGGAACACCAAATAAAACTATATCTTTGACTCTAACTGGCTTTCACAGTCCTTGTTGAGTTGACTCCAAAAACTGTACACTAGGAAAAGATGCAAAGACAGCCAGTAAAGAACTGAAGTTGGGTAAGTATGAATGAAAATAAGAGACACTAGTTTATTCAGTTCTACATGAGCTTTAAAACTGAGGACCCACTCATCACACAGAGGCCATCTGCAAAGACTACTGACCCTGGCCCTGTGAAAAGCCACCTAGGATTGGGAACATGAAAAACACTTGATAATGATCTACTCCTTCTCCCGCCCTCCCTTTCCCCCTCCTCTTTTTGCACATCCTCTTTCCCCTCACCTTTCTCTTTCTCTGCTACTAGGTTAACATTTTCATCATTTTGTACATATTAACATGTCAATTTTATGATAGAGGATTTTGCCCTCAGGTGTTAATTCCTAAAAAATATTCAAAATACAGATCTAACTGAGTTAGGGGTGATAGCCCCTGTGAAGGTGAGTGCACACATTTATCTGCCACAAACACAGCAATTTGTGTATCTTATCCTAATTTACTAATGGTGGTAAATTGTTACTAACAAAGAATTCCAGTCGTTCTCTGCTTACTTAGATTAAGTGAGTTTAGCAGGAAATGCCATGTTAAGAGTTCTAACACTGGAGGGTTAAAGATAGGAGGACTGTGTTGAAGTATCTGTTACTAATGCTGAATAATGAATCAGGTATAATAACCCCAGCAAATCTGGAAATAGAGCTTAAATTCTAGAAAAGACTCGAAACTCCACTCATTATAGATTTTACAAGGGGTTAATATCTAAACACATAATGACCAACTCAACAGCAAAACAAAATTAGAAATAGACAAGGCCTCCATAGATACTTTTCAAAAGAAGATACACAAATGGTTAACAGACATATGAAAAATTCTTAATATCACTAACCATCAGAAAAATGCAAACCAAACCAAAATCAGACGTCATCTCGCCTCTAATGTGACAGTGAATCTTGGTTGTCAACCTTATTGGCTTGAGAGATTAAGCAAAGCATAATTTTAATATGTCTGGGTGTATTGGTGGGGGAACGACCCTGGGGACTATGTCTACGACCTGCAATCTTCCTGTCTGGTGCTCCACTTCTTGAACAGCATGAAGTGAATAGCTCTGCTCTATCATCTGCTTCTGCCATGATGTCTCTGCCTTGCCAACCATGACACTGAAATCTCCACCAACCAACCATGTACCGAAATCTCTGACACCGTGAGCCAGAATAAGCCTCTCCACCTTTAAATTGCAGATGGTAGGTACCTTGTCCCAGCCACAGAAATGCTCATCAATACAACTGTCAAAAATGTAAAACATAACTGATTTGTGAGAGAGAGGAGAAAAAGGAAAAGTATACACACTATTGATGGAAGAGTAAATTAGTACAACACTATCAAAGACAACATGGAAGTTTCTCAAAAAGTTCAAGGTAGAATTATTATATAATCCAGCAACCCCACTACTGGCTTTGTATTCAAAGAAATTAAATCAGATATCAAAGAGATGTAAGCATTCCCATGACCATTCAACATTAGTCATAGTAGCCAAGATATAGACTCAAACTAAGGTTTCACTAATGAATGAATAAATGGATTTCAAAACGGTGATATATATGTGATTCCTAGCTGGCCATAAAAAGTGAAATCTGTGCTTCGAGAGAACATGTATGGTACTGAAAGATGTCATGTGAAGTGAAATGACACAGGCCCAGGGAATCAAATAGATGGTTCCACTTACATGAGGAGCACGTGGAATCTAAATAAATGTTGATCTCAAAGAAATGGGGATTGCACTAGTGCTTATCAGAGGCTGAAGCAGTTGGGTCTGAGTAGATAGATCAGAGAATACATAATTACAGTAAGAGAGGAAGAATAAACTTCAAGAGATCTAGTGTACAATAGGTGACTATAAAGAACAATATCATATTCTTGAATAGTGGAAAAAGAATGGGTATTTTGTGTTCTTATCATAACAATGACTAAATGAGGTGACACATTTGTTCATTAGCTATATTAACCATTCCATAAGTGTTTGGATCCTTGAAAACATCATACTATATAATGTTATCTGCTCCCTTCTTTAAATGATAAAATAAAAAGGAAAGGGAGAAAGTTCTGCTCCTGATTGTGACCCTCGTATACAAAGGTACGAGAATCAAATCAGGAGGTTCTGATGAATCAGAACAAAGTCTAATGTGTTCTAGGAATATCACAGGAAGAAGGAGCATTTTCTATGCCCCTCCTATTAATGCTTATGTCCCAAGATTAATGGACTAATCTCTTTTTAGCAAAGAAAAGACACCTGACAAGACACTGGTGGGCTTGCGCAGATAAGACCACAAGGCAGTGCTGGTGACCCTACAGCACACATACAGCAGTGGACAAACAGCCCTCTCTGTTAGTGCATAAGCCAAGCACTTGAGTTGTTTTTTCTAAACCAAAACCTCAGTGTTCAGGCTTAATTGCAGTGTTGGCATTCTGTGATACATAAGTGGGTTGGGGTTGCAGTTTAGGCGCTCAGCTCTCTAAGGTTCACCATCACAGTCATAAAGCATGTCCTTTGGACCAGCCAGGACCCTGCCCTCTGGTCTATGCCCATTAGACCAGACTGAGTGTCTCTCTGCTGTGAAAGTCTCCTTCCTCCAGGGACATTGGGAGAATTAAAATGCTGGGTGCACTTTGTTAGTTATCATGGCTCAATTCAAATCTAAAACTCCATTCAATAAATTTAAGTCTGCAGGTGCTAATAGGATATAGCTCAGTGGTACAGGACCTGCCTGGCAAGTCCAAGGTCCTGAGTTCGATTCCCAGCACCAAAAAAAATAAATAAATAAAAGTCCTCTGGCTTCTAAGTACTCAAACTAATAGACACATGACCAAATACATATATATAGAGAGAGAGATATAGATATAGATATAGATATATATCATGTGTCAAAATAAATCAATGTCTATATTAATAGATACATAGATTAGATAAATATAGATATCATATCTTCTCCCCAACATTTCTCTTACATAAGGAGAGAATCATGGAAAAATATAACTTTTCCCTAAAGACTACATAATCCAATATTTTCTTAAAAGGTCAGAAACCTCCTTCAGAGAGTATATGACCTGGATTTAGAAGCCACAGGAGACGCAGCATTAACTATCACTGAGTCACATAGAGAAGAATGTTTATTCTCAGTAAAATGTTTATTCTTCTTTTGGGAAATGGCTGTTCAAGTCTTTATTAGTAGTATATTTTCTATACACTGCTTTTGTAATATTTGCTAATCTTTTTAGAAAACAGCAGGCTTAAAGCTCAGAGACTCCATAAGCCACAGGACCCAGTTGGACATTAATAACATTACATTGTTTACATTAATTTATTTTTGTGGCTACTTCCTATTTGTGCTAAAATTTGTTGCTATACTTATAACCTTATAAAGTTTCACCTTAAATAAAGTTAAAATAAATAAATTTATTGGAAAAATAATATTAAATAAACAGTAGTCTAGTTGATCCAAAGAGACAAAAAAACACGAAGTGCCATGCAAATAACTAATATTTAGGAAAAATTGATCTTATCCCTATCCCTCATGTATTGGTTAGCTTTCCTACTGCTGAGGCAAAATATCCAATACCCAGAATTTAAAAGAGGAGAGGTTTAATCTGGTTCATGGTTTTGGAGCTTTCAGTCCACTGGCAGCTGTCTCCAAGGCAGAAATGGCATGGTGGAAGGATGTAGTAGAAGTTCTTCAAGCCATGGCAGCCAGGGGCTGGGGATATAGCTCAGTGGAATAAGCGCCTGCCTAGCAAGTGCAGGGTCCTGAGTTCGATCTGCAGTACCGCCAAAAAAAAAAAAAAAGCCATGGCAGCCAGGAAGCAGAGAGCACCAGAAGAACCAGAGGAAGAGAGATACACCCTCCAGGGACACACCTCATGACCCACCTCTTCCTACCAGCACCCATCTCCTAACAGTATATGTAGCTATGAGCTCATCAATGGTTCAGTCCACTAATGCATTTAGTGCCCTAATGATGCAATCACCTTCCCATACCCCCACCTCTGAAAAAATGAGACTTTTGGAAGATATTCTAGATCTAAGCCACAACACCTATTTCACTAACAAGGAGACCACCACAAAGACAGGCTGGACCAATATCACATCTTCAATTAACAGTGAAGCCAGGATTTGAAGCAAGTTCTCAGGATGCCCAGATTTAACACTAAACCTGTGTAGTGGATGCTGCTGTGTGCTTCCATGGCCTCCCTTTCTGAGATGAGGCATTGCCTCTCCAACCGGAAAGAATATTAGTGGTTGACAGCTCTCAGCAGTGTCCCATCTAAAGAATTGCTAGCATGTAAAGAAAGTCTCCAAGGTCATGCAATACTATGGTACAATAATAAATATATATCTGTTATTCATCCTAAGCTTCTAGCAGAGAGCTCCCAAATCCTTTTAATTCCCTGGGTCTTAGGGTAGTAGGAACATCTTTGGTTGTATTTGGTCTTTTCTCTGGTTCCTGACACAAGAGCTCCTAAGAGTTTTCAAATTTAATGGGGTGACAGAATAGCAAAAGCAATTCTGGGCCACAAGGTCAAGTCAGGTGGAATCACAGTCCCTGACCTGAAATTATACTACAAAGCTACTGTAATAAAATCAACCTGGTACTGGCTAAAAAACAGACCTGAGGATCAATGGAACAGACTGGAAGATACAGCCACACCACAAAAACACTCAACCACCTAATATTTGACAAAGGGGCCAAACAAGCTCACTGGAAGAAAGATAGCCTCTTCAATAAATGGTGCTGGAAAAGTTGGCTTGCCTCATGCTGAGGACTGAAAATAGACCTAAGTCTATCACCATGCACCAAACTCAAGTCAAAATGGATCACAGATCTCAATATTAAAACAGAAACACTGAATCTATTGGAAGAGAAGGTAGGTAAAAATCTTGAAGACATAGGAGTAGGCAGAGAGTTCATGAACAAAAATCAAACTGCAAGGGAAGCACTTCAAAGAATCAATAACTGGGACCTCATCTTAATCAAAAGTTTTTGCACATCTAAAGAAATCACCAGCAGAGTAAAAAGAAAACCCACAGATTGGGAAAAAATCCTAACTGGCTGTCCCTCAGACAAAGGCCTTCTATCTAGACCATACAAAGAATTAAGAAACATGAACCTGTCCAAATTCAAAGACCCAATGCAGAAATGGGCATCTGAGCTGAATACACACTTCTCAGATAAAGAAATACAAATGGCAAATAAATATATGAGAAAATGTTCTACATCTTTAGTCATTCGAGAAATGCAAATAAAAACAACATTGAGATTTCATCTCACCCCAGTAAGACTGGCCAGCATCAAGAAATCGTCCAATAACAAATGCTGGCGAGGCTGTGGAGAAATAGGAATTCTGCTGCACTGCTGGTGGGAATGCAGACTGGTGAAACCACTGTGGAGAGCGGTTTAGAGATTCCTCAGCAAACTAGGTCTAGAGGTCCTACTCAACCCAGCTATCCTCCTTCTGGGTATTTTCCCAGAAGATCTGAAAACAGCATATCACTGTGATATATGTGCACCCGTGTTTATTGCAGCACAATTTGTAATAGCTAAATCATGGAAACAACCCAAATGTCCATCCACAGAGGACTGGATTAAAAAACTGTGGCATTTTTACACAATGGAATATTATTCAGCTGTGAAGAAAGACAATCTAGGGGCTTTTATAGGCAAATGGTCACAATTAGAGACCATACTCATAAGTGAGGTAAACCAGATGTGCATGCGTAAACAGCATACAGTATCATTAGTGTAGGTACCTGGAGGTGAGAGTATAGATCGGGAGGTATGAAGGGAGACTGCTCAAGGGTAGAGAGTAATCAAAATGAAGGGAAGGAGAGGAGGAAGAGGGGGATAGCTGTGTAGGTATGTATGTATGTGCGGGACGGCTGACATGGTTGCACTGTTGTTTCATGTCATATTGATGTGGGAAACAATCGGTGATTAGTTGTTTGATCAATCTTGTATGTCTATTTGTATTGTCCTGAGTATACACTTTGAAGATACCAACGTGTAATACAACAACCATTGTTGATCCCCTGCCACCTTATCTGTAGTTTGGTTTTTGTACTGTTCTTGTGCTACTGTGTGTATGTTTGTTAGTGTTTTTGTTCTTTTACTTTTAAAAGAAAAAAAAATTAATGGGGTAAGCAGTGGCCTCCAGATAGCTTCAGGATGGAGGCTGATCATCAGAAAGACTAAAGCATGATTAGAGAATTGACATTTTTCAGTCTGATCATCCAACTATTAGGGAGAAGTAGGGGCCTGGAGATTGAGTTAATCACCAATGGCCAATGATTTAATAAGCCTTGTCTACATGATGGACCAACATTAAAAACCCTAAATGATGAGGTTCTGAGAGTTCCCTGTTGGTGAACACAGATGCATGCTGGAAGGGCAGTGTGTTGTAACTCCCAGGACAGATATGCCTGCACTCAGGTCCCTTCCAGACCTCAGCTTATGTACTTCCTATATGGCTGTTTGTTGAGATCCTCTATAATAAATTGGCAAATGCGAATAAAGTGCTCTCCTAAGTTCTGTGAGCCACTCCAGCAAATTTATCTAACCTAAATGGAGAGGTTGTGTGAGCCCCTGGATTTACAGGCAATCTGTCCAAAATTCCTTATAATTGGCATCTGAAATGGGGACAGGCTTATGGAATTTACCCTTTAACTTGTGAGCTCTGATGGTAACTCCAGGCAGTCGGTATCAGAGTTGAATTAAACTGTAGAATACCCAGCTACTCTCTGGAGAGCTGGAGAGTTGATAGTGTGGAAGAATCCTCACCCATTTGGTGTCAGAAGTGGAGGGGTAGAACAGAGGTCCTGTACCTGGATGCACCCTGAGCCCATAAAGGACGTCACTGTCACAGGGAGGAAGTATATCACTTAAACTTCCTTGCTGCAGGATGAGCTACTGCTGAAGAACAACCCTGAAGGGTCAGCTAGAACTTCTGTTGTCATTTCCTTTCAGATCAATCCTCCTTCTGCCTGGTCCTGGTTCTTCTGTTTACCGTGTATGAATTCATCTCTCTTCATTAACTCTCCACTAAACTCTCTGTATGTTTGTCTTAGAATCTGTTTCCCAGGAACCTGCAAAACATCACATATCCTCTCTGTTTCAAAGGAAAATGTAAAGTTCCTTACCAGAACATCATATAATGTTAAAGAGAATTTAAAAGATAACAAAATAACAACGACACAGATGAAAACAAGACAAAGCAGAAACAACAAAAATGATACAGGGTTTCAAAATAGAATGATAGGAATTAACAGAATCCCATATCATCAATAAAGTGGGGAAACAGCAAATAAATATCAACATTTTAATTTTCAGTGACCAGATTAGAATTTCTTAAATCACTGTCAAAAGCTGCAATAAAACTTTTCACATCAAGAAACAAAATTAAATATAATCTTAATCAATAAATATGAGTTTAGGGAAATGGTTTTTTATCAAAACTGCATCATCAGATTATAAAGGAGTGCTTAAATGTCTACTATAGTGTCAACTGTAGATTTAGATCTAATTTTTGAAATGACAGCTGCAAATGTATAACCACATCACATAGGATTCCATATCTATTAGAAGATTATTTTAAAATTCTAAAAGGACTATGACAGACTTCCAAAACTATAAAACAGAATAGAACTTCACCGGGAAGTTTCCCCACCTAACAAATTTAACAGACACTTCATCATGTCCTGCTAGGTATCTCAGAGAACATAGATTTGAGTGAAAATTTTTGATATTACCACAGAATTAACTATGTATTGAAGGGCTGGAGCTCTCTTTATTGCTTTAAATATTGTTTAATTATTATGTTATTCTTTCCTCTCCTTTCAGAATTCCAATTAAACACAGTCAGACCTTCTCACTCTGTCCTCTCTGGCTCTAACTTGCCTTTTATTGTGTTCAATACTCTTAACTTTACCTGCTTCATTTTGGATAATTTCTTATAACCTGACTTTTCTAGTATCTCTTTAGCCAAGTCTAATCTGCAATTAAACTTATCCATTGACTCGTTAATTTTGGCTATCTCATTTTTCAGTTCAAAAATTCCCATTTAGTTCCTTTGCAACTCTACTACATCACCTTTTGGAGATTATAATTCACTGCCAAATATTCAAAATTAGTTTTTATATCTTCAACTATAGTAATCAAAGCTTTTATACTCCATGATTGATAGTTAATTCCAGCTTCTGGCACACTGGTGGATCTAATTCTATCATATCTATCATCTGATATCTACCTTTGTGAATTTACTTCCCATGATGCCTGGTTTTCACATTATTTGTAGAATTATGTAGGGCCTAATGTGATATTTCCTTTCTTTTTTTTTTTTTTT
>PVLD010022433.1:0-29328 GCA_004027595.1 Dinomys branickii
TTTTTTTTTATCATGAATGAATGTTGGACTTTATCAAAGGCATTTTTTGCATCTATTCATATGCTCACGTGATTTTTGTCTTTTGCTCTATTGATATGGTGTATTATATTAATTGATTTGCATACACTGAACCACCCTGACATCCGTGGGATGAATCTCACTTGGTCATGGTGTATAACCTCGATGATTTGCTGCATTGTTTGCTAGTATTTTATTGAGAATATTTGCATCTATGTTTATTAGGGATTTCCTGTAGTTCTCTTTTTTGGTTGGGTCTTTCTCTGCTTTTGGTATCAAGGGAATGCTTGTCTTCAGGAAACAGTTATGGAGAATTCCTTCCCTTGCAATTTCATTAAAGAGTTTGAGAAGAACTCGTATTAAATCTTCTCTAAATTTCTCGTAAAATTCAGCAGTGAATTCATCAGGACCTGGGCTTTTCTGTGTTGGTAAGTTTTTGTTGGCTGATATTGAGTTATTTAAGATTTTTCTTTCTTCTTGATTCAGCTTTGCTAATTTATATGTATCTAGGAATCTGTCCATTTTCTCTGTTTTCCATCCTATAACAGTAAAGATTTTTGAAGTAGATATTCATGATCTTCTTTATTTCTACAGGATTGGTAGTGATTTCATCCTTTTCATTCTTTATTGCATGAATTTGAGTTTTTTCTTTCCTTTTTTTGGTAAGGTTGGCTAGGAGCTTATCAATTTTATTTGTTCTTTCAAAGAACCAACTCTTTGATTCATTAATTCTCTGTATTGTTTTCTTGGTCTCCACTGCATTAATTTCTGTTCTGATCTTTATAATTGCCTGCCTTCTTTGGGATTTGGGCTTGACCTGCTCTTCCTTTTTAGAAGCTTGAGGTGCAGTGTAAGGTTGTTTATTTGTGCTCACTTAGTTTTCCTGATATGGGAATTCACCACTATAAATTTCCCTCTGAGTATTGCTTTCATCAAGTCCCACAGGTTCCTATGAGTTATATTTGCATTTTTGTTTGATTGTAATAGTATTTAATTGCTTCTTAATTTTATCTGTGACCCGTGGGTTGCTCAGGAGGGTGTTGTTTAACTTCCACGTGTTTATGGGGTTTTTGCAATTTCTTTGTCAGTCATTTATAATTACACCATGGACCAATAGTACGCATGGGGCGGTACCGATTCCTTTGCATTATTTAAACATGTTCTATGTGCTGGCATGTGGTCTATTTTAGAGATTGTCCCATGAGGAACACATTTAACTCAAAAGAAAATTCATACACTAAAAGTCAAAGGATGGAAAAGAAGAATGTATATTCTAATGTTGTTGGGTGGAACACTCTGTAAAGGTCTCCGAAGTCCATTTGTTCACAAGTTTCGTTTCGTTCTGTTATTTCTTTGCTGATTTTTTTGTTTAGCCAATCTATCTCTTTGTGAAATGGTCTGTTAAAGTCTCCTGTTATGATGTTTGTTACTGCTTCATTTTTTATGTCATTAAAATTTGTCTTATATAGTTGAGTGCTCCTGTATTTGGTGCATGTATATTTATGATATCTCTTACTCTTGCAGCTCTCCCGTAACAAGTGTGTAGTGACCTTCTTTTGATTTTTCTTGGTTTGAAGCTTACATTGTCTGCAAGCAGTATAGCTACTCCCACTTTTTTCTGGGTTCTTGTTCCATAGAGTATTGTTTTCCATCCTTTGACTTTGAGTATATGAATTTCCTTTTGAGTTAAATGTGTTCCTTGTGTGCAGCATATTTTTGGATTTTCTTTCTTGATCCACTCTGCCAGTCTGCTGCTTTCCATTGGTGAATTGAGACCATTTACATTGATGGTTATAACTGATATATATTGGCTTATCTTTGTCATGTTATTTTCCTGCTGTTTGTTCCCTACTTTTTCCCTCTGTTTGATTGCTTGCTCTGCTTGGTGGTTCCTTTTATTCTCTTTCTTGAAATTGTGGTCATTTTTATCTCTTTCTAGAATAACTTTTCATACTCTTTGTAGGATTGATTTGGTGCTAATGAATTTCTTCAGTTGTTATTTATCGTGGAAATACTTTATTGCTCCATAGAGGACATAAGATCTGAAATAATGTCTGAGGTAAAAAAAAAAAAAAAGAAAGAAATGACAACAGTAATGAAAGAATTGCTTAGTACATCTAAAGAAGACATGGGAAAAAATAGAGGAGCATAGTAAATTAATGGACACCTTGAATGAACAGTATAGGAAACAACAGGAATGCATAAGCAGATTCAAACAGGTATCCAGGAAACTAAAACTTCCATCGAAAGCTGGCAAAGCCACTTGAGCAAAGCTGAAGATGGGACTTTCAGACCTTAAAGATAGCATTGTTGTAAATGATCATGAAAGGAAAGATCTTTTTAAAAATAACAAGAAACCAAAAATAACAATTCAAAAACTGCAATCAAAGCAAAGAAAAATGATAAGATTGATCAGTATCAATGAAACAGCAGGTGTCAGCACAAATGATATAAAAAAATTATTTGTGGAAGTAACAGCAAAAAATTTCCCGAGCATGGAAAAAGAATTGGACATCTGAGTAAGTGAAGCATATAGAATTCCACCTAGCCATCACCAAAATAAATCTACACCCAGATATATAGTGATCAAGATCCCAGGAATTCAACAAAAAGAACAGATTATTAAAAGCTGTGACAGAAAAGAAACAGATCACTTATAAAGGAAAGCCCATCAGAATCACAGCAGATTTCTCAGCACAAACCTTCAAGTGAAGAAGATCTTGGGGTGAAATATTGCAGGTTCTGAAAAAAAAAAACAACTTCCAACCCAGATTGATGTATCCTGCAAAACTATCCTTCGAAATTAATGGAGAAATAAAATATTTCCATGATAAAGATCAACTGAAGAACTTCATGAGTGTGAAACCAACCCTAGAAGAGTTCTAAAAGACATTCTAGGAAGAGAAAAAAAGACCACAACTTTGAGAACAACAACAGAAAGGAAACACCAAGCAGTGCAAGCAATTAAGCAGAGAGAAACAAGAGAAACCACCAGCAGGAAAACAACATGACAAAGATAAGCCAGTATATATCATTTATAACCATCAGTGTAAATGGACTCAATTCACTAACCAAAAGAAGTAGGCTGGCAGATTGGTTCAAGAAACAAAATCCAACAATATGCTGTATACATAAAACACATAACTCAAAAGGAAACTCACAGACTGAAAATGAAAGGATGGAAAACAATACTCCATGCGACAGGTACCCAGAAAAAAGCAGGTGTCACTATTCTGTTTGCAGACAATGGGAGTTTCAAACCAAGAACAATTAAAAGAGATAAGGAAGGTCACTACATACTTGTAAGCAGAAAACTTCAAGAGGAAGAGCTAACAATCATAAACATCTATGCACCAAACACAGGAGCACCCAAGTATATAAGACAAATTTTAACAGACATGAAAAATGAAATAAGCAGCAACACAATCATAATGGGAGACTTCAATACCCCATTATCACAAAGAGATAGAACAACTAGACAAAAAATTAACAAAGAAATAACAGAATTAAACCAAACATGTGAACAAATGGACTTAGTAGACCTGTACAGAGTGTTCCACCAAACGGCATCAGAATACACATTCTTCTCAGCTGCACATGGGACACTCTCTTAGACAGACCATATGCTAGCACAGAGAACATGCTTAAGGAAATGCAAAAGAGTTGAAATTATCTCACACATACTATCAGACCATAGTGCAATGAAATTGGAAATTAATGGCAAAGGAAATCGCAAAAACTCCATAAACACATGGAAATTAAATAGCACTCTTCTGAACAATCAGTAGGTCACAGATGAAATCAAAGAAGAAATTAAATACTATTTAAAATCAAATGAAAATGTAGACCCAACTTACAGGAACTTGTGGGATGCAGTGAAAGCAATCCTCAGAGGAAAATTTATAGCAGTGAATGCCTACCTCAGGAAAACAGAACAAGCACAAAACAATCTTATCCTTCACCTCAAGCTTCTAGAAAAAGAAGAACAAATCAAACCAAAACCCCAGAGAAGGCCTGAAATTATAAAGCTCAGGGCAGAAATGAATGCAATTGAGATTAAAAAGAAATACAAAGAATTAATGAATCAGTTGGTTCTTTGAAAAAATAAATAAAATCAATAAACCCCTAGCCAACCTCATTCAACAGAGAAAAGAAAGAACTGAAATACATGCAATAAGGAATGAAAAGGATGAGATCACTATAGATCCTATAGAAATTCAGAAGATCAGCAGTACCTACTGTGAAAATCTTTACTCTCACAGGATGGAAAACACAGAGGAAATGGACAGATTTCTTGATACATATGAACTACCAAAACTGAATGAAGAAGATATAAAAACCCTGAATAACCCTATATCAGCAAGTGAAATTGAAAATGTAATAAAAAACTTGCCAATGAAGAAATGCTTAGGTTCTGATGGATTTACAGCTGAATTCTACAAGGAATTTAGAGATTTAATGCCAATACTTCTCAAACTCTTTAAGGAATTTGAAAAGGAATGAATTCTCCCCAGCTCATTCCTGGAGGCAAGAATCATCCTGACACCAAAACCAGAGAAAGACCCAACCAAGAAAGAGAATTACAGGCCAATCTCCCAAATGAACATCGATGCAAAAGTTTTCAATAAAATATTAGCAAACAGAATGTAACAAATAATTAGAAGATTATACACCATGACCAAGTGGGATTCATCCCAGAAATGCAGGGTTGGTTCAACATATGCAAATCAATTAAGGTAATACACCACATCAATAGAGCCAAAGACAAAAATCACATGATCATCTCAATTGATGCAGAAAAAGCTTTTGATAAAGTCCAGCACTTATTCATGATAAAAACCCTACAGAAAATTGGCATAGATGGACTTAACCTCAATCTGATAAAAGCTATCTATGACCCACCAACAGCTAACATAATTCTAAGTAGTCAAAAACTGAAAGCTTTCCCTTTAAAGTCAGGAACAAGATAAGAATGTCCACTGTCACCACTTCTATTCAACATAGTTCTGGAAATATTAGCCAGGGCAATTAGACAAGAGAGAGAAATAAGTGGAATAAGGATAGAAAAAGAAAAAGTGAAATTATCATTATTTGCTGATGACATGATACTCTACATAAAAGACCCCCAAACTCCACCAAAAGGCTCATAGATTTAATGACCAGATTTAGTAGTGTAGCTGGATACAAAGTCAGCATTCAAAAATCAATAGCATTCCTGTACACAAACGACAAGCAGACTGAGAGAAAAATCAGTGAAACCACACCTTTCATAATAGCATCTAAAAAAATGAAATACTTACAAATCAATGTAACAAAAGAAGTAAAAGATCTATACAGTGAAAATTACAGTACTCTGAAAAAAGAGATCTAAGAGAATTTCAGAAAATGGAAACATATTCCTTGCTCATGGATAGGAAGTATCAACATTGTGAAAATGGCCATACCCAAAAATTGTTGTACAGATTCAGTGCAATCCCTATTAAAATTCCACTAGTATACCTCACAGATCTAGAGAAAACATGCCAGAAAAATTTATCTGGAACCAGAAGAGGCCTAGAACAGCAAAAGCAATCCCGGGAAACAAAGCAAAGGTAGGAGACCTCACAATCCCTGACTTGAAATTATACTACAAAGCTACTGTGATAAAACCAGCATGGTAGTGGCAAAAAAATAGACCTGAAGATCAATGGAACAGATTAGAAGATGCAGACACAACTACAAATACACTCATCATCTTATTTTTGACAAAGAAGCCAAAGATGTTCACTGGAAGAAAGATAGCCTCTTTAACAAATGGTACTGGAAAAACTGGCTTTCCACATGCCAAAGACTAAAACTAGACCCATGTCTATCACCACACACTGAAGTCAAAATGGATCAAAGATCTAAATATCAAAGAGAAACACTAAATTTACTGGAAGAGAAAGTAGGTAAAACTCTCAAAGACATAGGGGTAAGCAGAGAGTTCATGAACAAAAAACCAAACTGAATGGGAAATATTTCAAAGAATCAACAACTGGGATCTCATCTTACTGAAAAGTTTCTGCACATCAAAAGAAATCACCAACAGAATGAAGAGAAAACCCACAAATTGGGAAAAGATTTTATCCAACTGCCCCTCAGACAAAGGACTCCTATCTAGAACATATAAAGAACTAAAAACAATCAGGCCCCCAAAATTCAAAGACCCAATCCAAAAATGGGCATCTGAGATGAGCACATACTTCTCAGATGAAGAAATACTAATGGTGAAAAAATATATGAAAAAATGTTCATCATTAGTCATTTGAGGAATGCAAATTAAAACAACACTGAGATTTCATCTCACCCCGCAAAGAATGGCTATCATTAAGAAATCAACCAATGACAAATGCTGGAGAGGCTGTGGGGGAAAAGGAACCCTACTCCACTGCTGGTGCGAGTGTCGAATAGTGAAACCACTGTGGATATCAGTCTGGAGATTCCTCACAAAAGTAGAATTGGAAATCCCACTTAACCCAGCTATTGTCCTTCTGTGTATTTTTCCCGAAGAATTAAAATATCATACCACAGTGATATATATGCACCCATGTTTATAGCAATGTAATTTGTCATAGCTAAATCTTGGAAACAACCCAAATGCCCATCAATTGAGGAATGGATAAAAAAGATGTGGTATTTCTATACAATGGAGTATTACTAGCAATAAAAAAGATACTCTTGAGGCTTTTATAGGTAAATGGATGCAACTAGAGACCATACTCATAAGTTAAATAAATCGGACTCACATGTATAAGTCTCCATGGTGTAAGAACAAGAGAGAGTAAATATAACCCAAAATGTACAATAGATAATAAGAAAGGGAAAGAAACTACTCAAAAGAAGGAGCAACTGGGATGAGAGAAAGAAGAAAAAGTACTAAGGCAAATTATATATACATATATGTGTGTGTGTGTGTGTGTGTGTGTACATATATGCATGTTATAACTGTGCTGTTGGTGTCTGATGGTTTGTTGGGAACAGTTAATGTTTAAAAGGTTTTTTTCCTACTATTTTGACCAATTTTGCATGCTTGTATCTGGTAATCTGAGCAATTTATGTGATGACAATTTGCATTATAACAACCAATGGTGAATTCCTACAATCCTGCCTAGTGCCACTATATTGTCTCTAATGTTCTTTTAAATTATTACTTTCTTATTCTCTTTAATGATTTGATCAATCTTCTATTCTTACATCTGGTAATCTGAGCAACTTCATTGATGATAACAATATGTAATATAACAATTACTGTTAATCCCTATCATTTGGTTTGAAACCCTGTATCATTTCTAATGTCCTTGCTTTGTGTTGTTTGTATTCTGCCTTTGTATTTTTTAATTTTTGTACTATTTCCTTTAAAATAAAAAATGAGGATCAGAAGCAAAAAGTAGAGCTGAAAGATGTGAAAATTTTATAACTTGGTCATGAATGAAGCATGTGTAAAACTGGGGTTAAAAAGGTGGTGATTGCTGAAAAGATTAGTGCTGTTAAAAAGAAGTCAAGTAATTTCCTTCAGTGCAGTAGGAAAGAGGTTGAGAGCATCACAGTTATTGGCCAGATCCTACTCTAGCTTGTAACTGGGTACTCTTTGAAGAACTTTTCTTTGGGGTGAGAGTCCCAGGGCACCCTGCTTATTTAGTGTGAGTGTTTAGGGAAGTGTTTCCCTGAGTTCAGCCATCTGGGGACTCAGAGGCCAAGGCAGCCATTGTCCAAGGGGGTCTGTCTACTGCTTGAGCTGATGGCCAATCTTGGCATCATTAACTTGGTAATGGTTTCACAGGCCTGCAGAATGGGAAGCTTGCACTTACATTTCAGAGGACAGCCTGGGATGGGCAGGCAAGGAGCCCCTAAGAGGGCAGTGCATATAGTTGTGAGAGGGAAGCCAAAGGTGCAATGGAAATCCTGGGAAGTTGGAGATGCAAGAACATGCAGTATCATCCAAGGAAATTCACAGCCAACTGAAAAGAGAGGTCCCTGAGCAACAACCAGCAAAACTACAGGGACAGAGCTGTCCAACTCTTTGGAACTTACATTTTATAACCACATGCCCCAGGTACTGGACACTGTGCTACAGAATTTAATATTTACTCTAACAAATTTAGGAAATGTGACCTAATTATCTCACTCTCGTGCAGAATCACAAAGCACATTAACATATTAAAATCTCTGAAAGGAAAATCAACAAAATGTTTCCTTAGTATATACAACATTTTTCTTATTTTATTTATTTTATAAAGAATTTTACTGTTGTTTGCAGGATCTTGTGTATGCTGCACATGCACTTTACTGCTGAGTTGTACTTCCAGCCTAACAATCCTTTACTCTACATTTTTGTTAGTATATTTTCTTATCTTTTTTTTTCTTTTGTCTTTTTGAAGCAGGGTTTCACTATGCAATTCAGGCTGGCCTTGAACTCATTTTGGCCTAAAACTCATAGCAATCCTCCGGCCTCAGCCTCCCAAGTGCTGGGATTACAGGTGTGAGCTACCATACCTGGCTTCATATTTTCTTATTTTAAAAAGTCTATGAAAGTAGAATTCTTGAGGCAAATCTTGGCTGAAACTCCTCCAGAACTTGAAGAAGTTCCTCTTGGCCTTCTGCTTTCAAAAAGTTTTCTATTTCTCTGCCCTTCTATTAGATAATGAATATATGCTTTGTTTTTCATTTGTTCTGCTCTAAGCCTGACCTGCATCTTTATAGTCATTCAGATGCAGACTATGGAAATAGTCTCCTACTGATGACACCCCCCCCCCAAGCTTCTCTCACTTTCAAATTTTTGGAGAGATCTGAGCAAAGTCAGTGGTCTGAAAAATCTAGTGTTCTCTACTAAGCAGCCACCAGCCACATGAGAGAGATGAAAACATGCACAGGTGAAGCAAAATGATTGAATAAGGAAATAATAGGTCAACCAAATCGTGTACTTAAATAGACTATAATAGTGTGATTCAAATTGAATGTAGAAATGCAGAGGGAAAAGAATTCTTTGTTGTCAAGCATTCTTTTCACAATTTCAAAGCTAGAGGTCAGGGAACGGTTTTAGGGAAGTTGTGTTGCCCGGCCCAGTGATATGCCCAGACGGTGGTGTGAGAAATATTTCTCAGTTCTAAAATAGTACCAATCTCAAAGCTGACTCCCACGCTTCTGATTCATCAGTGGTCAAGGAGCAAGTGGGGGTGAAAGTTAGCTTTCTCTCAGCAGAAGTGTGTGGCATGTACAATGGTCTAAGTAAAGATCACATGATGTAAATATAAAGTTAAAAAAATTATTCTCTCAGTTTTCTGTATTTTAGGAAAGTGCCCACTAGACCCATGTAGCTCTCTTGGCCTCTGCAAAGAATAATATAACCCTGTAAGAATCATAAAAAGACAATGGAACTGTCTCTAGGAAGGTCTCTGAGGAAACCACAGTAGGTAGGCTTCCCAGTTGGCAAAATTTTTATGCCACTGAACTCTAGACAAAAGGAACTCTGAATTTTAGCCTCTGAGGAGAGAAAACCAAAACAGAGGATGACCAAAAGGGTGGGAATGAAAAACTAGAGATATAAATAGCTAGCTATAGATGTGGTTATTAATTCACTAATTAAACCTTGACATGAGGAGATGCAGAATAACATTAGTATGAAGTCCAGTAGGTAAAGTAGGAGAGGGAGGAAGTTGAATGAAATGCCATACAAAGCCATGGACACTGTGCTTCCGAGGGAAGGAGCAGCAGACAGTGGCTGGGGCTCGGGCTAGCTGTGGAGTATACCCAGCTGTGGAGCACACACCTGCTCCACATCAAGCAATTGCTTCCGGGTCAAATTCTGATCCTGTGCCTACAGGGTTTCTGATTTCTTGAGAAATATTTAAGATTCTATTTGAAATATTCCATTTAGAAATTATTGTGGGGTCTTGGGAGGTTGTAGGTATTATAGAAGGATATAGTATATTTAACTTTAAATTCTGTTTTCATACATGGCTCACACTGTGGACCTTCACAGCATTCAAAATTGCCCACAGTGAAAAATGTCCTGTTCTCCTGTCAGAAAGGAAGTAAGAGCCCCACGACTCATGGTACAAGGCTGAGAACAGCAGTACAGAATGACTCTCACTTCCCCGCACAGGGGAGTAAAGGAAAAGGGCCTCAGCTCTCCCAGTGGCCACTTTCAGAGCTCCCTGCAGGGCTGTGATCAAGCTTAATCTCATAACCATAAAATACAATTAAAATCAGAATAAGTAATTCACGATTATTTAAGGGCATTGTTATGGTTGACACATTTTGTCAACTTGGGGACTCTAAAGGTTTGGCTGAGAGACTCAGCAGGAATCTAGGGTGCTTACTTTGTACACATCCTGAGCCTGTGGAAGAGGAGGGCATGGAGATTATGTGAGAGCTACACGCCCCCTGGGTGGGGGTAGCCTGTTTACAATGTAAGGGAAGGAAAGAGGCTGCTTTGCCGCCAGTCCTCCCTTTTGCTCTTGTTGTTTTTGCTGTGCTCTGCCGCCATGAACATCTGCCCTCTGCCATGCACCACTCTGCCTCTGAACCAGCCAAGTATGGACGGAAACCTCCACAAACTCTAAGCTAAATAAACCTTTCCTTCCTTCATTTTGGGTGTTGGGTATTTCGTCTCAGCAATGAGAGAAAAGTAACCAAGACAGAATTTGGTACCAGCGGAGTGGGGTTGTTGCTATGACTATACCTGACCATATAGTTCAAGAGTCTTTGGAAATGGCTTGTGGGAAGAGTTTGGAAATGTTCAGAGATGTTGTCTGAAAGAAATGCGCTAGAACATCTTGGGCTATTCTGTCTGGAAGATTCTGGTTAGAGCTCAGAAGACCAGAAGGCTGATATAAAGCCTGTCAGCAAAGACCAGGTTCTGGAGGTTTCTGTTGGGAAGGACTGCATTGGTTGTTGGACTCCAGATGATATATGTTATGGCTTGGCAAAAAGTTTGTCTGCATTTTGCTCCTGTCCAGAGACTTTGCCTAAGACTGAGATTAAGGGCAGCAGCAAACTGATTAATCTCGCAAAAGAAATTTCAAGGCAGTCAAATGTTGGGGAAGTGGCATGACTATTGTTGGGGGCTATTATCCAGATTTATATTGAGAATCCAGAGCAAAGATCCTAGCAGGATGATTTAAAATGTTGTGAGTTTAGTCAGAAAGGAAGCTCCAGTAAAGTTTTGGACTGCAAAAGTAAGGCTGAGGAGATCTCTATTGCTCAGAAGGAACAAGAGAATGGAAAAGATGCCCTTAGAACATCACGAGAAGCAGCAAGTCTCCATCCTTTGCAGCCTCAAAACTGTAAAGGTGAGAGATCTTGCCTTCAGAAGGAAGCCAAAAAGCACGATGTTCCAGAATGGCGGCGGCATAGAGAATTTACTCCTCAGGATTAGATTCAGAATGCCAAGAGATCCAGGCACTCAACCCCTATGGCCAAGAGAGAGGAAAGTTTGGCTACTGCTGCAGGTGGCAGCAGACCTTGGCATCATCCACATGGCCCTGGCTTTAGATGCATGGAGAATGCAAGAGTTCTGAGGTTAAAGAGGCTTCCACCCAGATTTCAGAAGGCCTGGGAGGCCAGGCAGTGTGCCCCTGAGAGGGCAATGTGTGAGGCTGTGAGTGTGAAGCAAAAGGTGCCCTGGAGACCTCAGAAGTTTAGAAAAGGCAGGACCGTGGATCATCTGAGGAAAGCTGCAAGGAGGGAGCAAAGCAGGCCTAAGAGAGAAGCCGTGGAGGCTGTAACCACCAGAAGTGCCATAGGGGTGGACTCATGCAAGCCCTTTGGAGCTCACAATGTACCACAAGTTGCTTCAGATGCTGCATGTGGAATTACAGGACACAGTGTTAGCCCTGCTGGATTTTGGACTTGCTTTGGTCCCAGTGCTCTGTATTCCCCTGTTTGTGCCTTTGGAATGGTGATGTTTATTTTGTGCCTTTGAATGTTGGAAGTGTTTAACTTTTCATTTGTTTGGGAGCTTGTAACTAAAGAATTTGCCTTAGATCTGGGAGGAGGCTTTGGCCTTGGACTTTTCAGCAATGCTGAAACTATTAGGACTTTGGCAATTCTTGTAGATGGACTAAATGCCTTTTGCATAAAGGGATGAAAGGGATGTACATGAGACTTTAGGGGGCAAAATGTTATGGTTCTAATGTAATATAATGTCTTTGTATCTGGAAACTGGTTCTTTGCGGGAGCGCCAGTCTTCGCCTCCAGCTCGGTCCTCTCCCGGCTTCCGGTGCGGACCGTTCAGCTTCCGCCTGCGACTCCTCAGCCTTCTGGCATTGGCTCTCCGGCCTGCATCGTAGACTCATCAGCATTTCGTCGCAGACCCAACAGCCCTTGATACGGACTTGCACGGACACTGCGGTGAGCTCCAGGCCCCAGGCCTGGGCTCTTCAATCTCCAGCGTGCAGACACCCTCTGCACGCTTCCTCATCTAACCCTGTAGTTGACCCTTGTAAGCCGAGTTTGTACTTTCTTGTACATTTGTATATCTTGTGTTATAGCTGTTTCTCTAGTAAACCCTGACTGATACAGGCGTTAAAGCTCTGCTTTCCTGCTAGCCTCACCTATCAGTTGCCCTTGTAGGACACTCGCTCCCTTGCTACACTGCTTATAAGTGCAGTTTGCTGTGCCTTGTTAGTTAATTCCATTAAAAAGAAAGCTACATTGTTCAATTTTACTACCTTCTACTAATATAAAAACATTATGATTGAGCATAAAAAGTATATTATAATGCAAGGTATATTTTAGGGTTCCTTATGCGTGCTTTTGTTGTAAAGATTTCACTACGTATATGTAGGTGTGTGTTGTATGTTGATGTGTGGATGGCACCGAGCTCACCAGCACTCGATATGTACCATCATCTCCATTCTACCTTCCATCATTCAAATACACAGGTCAGACAGACACATGACAACTTCAGCGTGGTTATTTCCGAGTAGTAGGTTCTTAGTTTTTAAAAAGTTTCTTCCATTCACTTATTTGATTTTCTATGAAAGCATGTATTACTTATTAAATATTTCTAAAACTTGTTATTAGACTATGTTTTAGTCCTGGAGGACTATCAGTAAATTTTTGCTCCATAAAAAATTATGTTAAAACTAAGCCCCTGGAAACATTAATCATGTATATGTTAACATTTCTGTCAGTCAGAAATTTGGGCTGGGCACAGCTGGGATAGCTGTCTCTCTTCCACCTGCTTTGGCTGGGCTTGCTCATTCCACCGGGCAGCTGGGATCACTCATACATCAGATGATGGCTATCTGTGGATAGGGATGACGGAAGTAGTTCCGTATCCATCAGCTTAACTAAGTGTTGTGATAGAGCTCCCAAGAGCCTTAGGGACGCGCCGTCCTAATGCAGAGCTATTTTCTTATTTCTACTTCCTTTCCATTTGGTCAAAGCAAGTCACATGGCCAAGCCTAGATTCAAGGGGTGGGGAAATAGACTCTACCTTTTGGGAGGAAAACTGGCAGATACATTGAGAAGGGGCTTGCACATGTGAGAAAATTACAAATTTTTAAAAATCTCTTATAGTGGATAGATTCCTTGTTGTTATGGCTTGTGTTTAGATGTGCTCTCAAAACCTCACTTGCTCATAAGTGGGGCTTTAGGGAGTAACAGGATCATGGGTGTGTGGTATCGGATTAGTCCACTTATTGCTTCTGGGTGTGAATGATGAATTTACTCAAGAGGGAAGGCTCACCCTGGGTGTGGGTGGCACCAGTCAATAGGCTTGTGACCTGGAGGGAAGGAAAAGGAAAAGGAAAAGGAGGAGGAAGTGCTGCCATCTCCTGCCTCGCCTGCCATGACGCGGCTTGTGAGTGTCAGATATTTTGTCCCAGTAATGAGAAAATAACTAAGACACTCATATTAACCTTATCATGGAAAATAACTAAAAACGTATATGGCGGGTCAAGTTTGATGATGCATTTTTAACATTAAAAGAACAACAGTGGACCAAAAGCTAACTTCTCAGCCACAAAAATTGGAAGACAGACTATTTTCAGTGTTTAAAAAATAATTCCAGTCTAGAATTATACATAGCTAAAGTTTTCTTTTCGAAAGGGAAGGGAAATAAATATTTTTAGGTAAGAAAAACTGACAGTTTAATATTACCAGATTCTCACTAACTAAGGGCAAACAAAAAATGATATATAACTGAATGTATCTGAACAAAAATAATACAATATTGGGTTAAAAACAAAGAAATAATCAAAATAACTGACAATAACAGTACTCACATTGTATGGGTGGAAAAATGAGTTAAAATATTCTAAAGTATTATAACTGTCTATGAAAGAGGCAAAGTATTGATTAATTATCAATTTTTATCACTGTAGTGTAAACGTAACACTATGTTCTAAACTGTCAAAAGAAAAAATAGAATTGTTAGAAATAATTTATAAAGATAACAAAAAGTACTGGTGGTAAAGAGCGTACAGAGAAATGATAAATTTAAATGCAGATATATCAGTGATTTCAAGTCATATAAATTCACTAAATGTTTCTGTTAAAACTGTGTTAGTGCAAACTGAAAACTACGTAGATCTCCACCTACTAGGGGAGGGATGAATTGTAGAAGGACATACAATAGAATACTATACTACAAATAAAATAGAAAACAAACTGCAAGTGTACACAATAGCATGGATGAATCAAAAAATACTGAACAAGAGAACAAAACATAAAGGAATATACATAATATATCCCATTCAAATAAACTCCAAAGGTGGGAAAGTTTAATCCACTTAGCTTAGGGATGCATATACACTTAGTTTAAGGGTGCACATGGTTGGTGAACTATTTAAGAAATAGTTAACGTTACAGACAGGGAAAGTTTCATGTTCATGGGGAGCCACATCTGTAGGGAGGTCCTGGAATGCAGTCAATATTCTATTTCTTAACCTGCAAGTGAATGAAAGATGTTCACTTTATAAATCTGTGTAAAACTACATGCACTTGTATGAATGTGTGAGTACAGGTTATACGTAACAATAAACAGATGCTTTAAATCATACATTTAAGACAGTGAGTAAAGTAAACATTCTTAGATAAAAGTTCTCTTTCCACATTCCTGGTGTACACACCCAGCACAGCTCTGTACTTCCTCACCAGAGGCATGCTTCGTAAAATCACAGAATATATACTTGTTCCATAAAGCACATGGACGGTATCACATATAGTAGGACTATTCATAATAAACCCAAACAGGAAACATTCAGATGTCCACAACAGTTGAAGGGATCAATATATTGTTGTATATCTGCACAATGGACTGCTGTACACCCGCAAAGTAGACAAACCACACCTGTATGAAACCACATGTATGGATTTCATAAGCAAAAGAAACCAGACACAAAAGAATGCATGAAACATTGTTCCGTGTTTATAATGCTCAAGACTACGTAAAGCTAACGTAGACTTGGGAGGTGCTTAACTCTATGGTAGGAAAGAGAGCTACAGTTCAGAATATGTCATGAGGAGAACTGCTGGAATGCTAGTAACCTCTGACCTGGTTTTTCAGCTATGTTCACTATGTGCTGATCTATAAATCATAACAGTGTTATGATTTATCTGCCCTTTCACTGAAAAGGTTTTTTTCTTCAACAAGAGTTCATTTGGTATCATTGGCAAGATTTTGTTTAGGTGTTACATCCATAGAACAAATGTTTCCCATTACAAAATTCCCAGGGGTCCCATGGGGCTGGGAGAACTTTTTCCTGCAGAAAGCCTGGAGATAATGTTTTGTGTATACGAGGGGAGATGAAATTGTAATCAAAGTGGCCAAAATCAGGGTTGGAAGAAGGAAGACAAAAGCGAAGCCATAGTTAGATGATGGGACAGAACCCTGAGGGGATCAAGCCCCAGGAAGTCTTTTTTGGAGCATGAAAGGTTATTGAGTACAGTGGCTATGTGCACAGACCCTGGAACCTGAACTCTTGCCATCTAGACCTACTAGGTGCTGTTTCACCTTGAGCATGTCACTAAGTTTTCTGTGCCTGGGGCTCTCATGTATTCACTATATGTGAGAAATCAAGGTCTGTTGTTCGTCAAGCACTCACAGCTCTGACTGTCCAAGGACAAGGGCTTGCTACATTCATTATAGCTACTACTGCATTTGTGTAATTCTTTCAGATGTTATCTGCTTCCATGTTTTACAGGAAGGCAGAAAGAACCTATTCTCGCTTCCAGTCCTAGTTCTAAAGGCATAGGTCAGACACCTTCCCTATTTATGAAAGCTACGTGACTAGAGAACGGAGTCACATTCTAAAATGTGAACAGAGTCACCACTTGCACCTAACTATATGCATTGACAGTTACATGCTCAAGGAAAAGGGCACAGGTCAGTTTTCATATAAACAGAAGCAAGGAGTGATGGGTAACACCATAAGAGGGTATAGCTAGAAAGTACCTCAGTGGCCCACCTTCACTCAAGATGAATGTGTCTACACAGACAGGGTTACAGCATACCTTCCTCCTCAACATTTGCCTCATCTTGACCTCTGATTATCAAGTTCCAAACTGATAGTTCTTCAGCTACAGAAGAAGCAGGTCATCCTTCATGAGATTATTTTTATTTTGTGTTTCACTGGGTTTTTCTTCTGTTGCTTTTATCTCAATGCTCTGTTTCTTACTGTTCTCAAGGTTTCTGAACGTTCTCCTCTAACAGACAATAGACATGATGAACAGCACATGGGCCAGGAGCCCTGACACAGAGTGCAAGGGTGTTTGCTCAAGGCCCCAAGGATGATGCCCAGACAAAGCAGAGAAAAGAACAGGTCGCTGGCAAGCAGGACCCAGGGAGAATTCATAGGGCAGAGGCTGGGGGCGGGGACAGGGCTATGAGCTAAACCTCAGTTTGCAAAATTTCAGGTGTTAGCAGAATATTAAATGTTTTAAATGCTTAGAATGGTAACTTTGAATGGGTGCTAAATATTATCCAGATTAATGAGTGAAAAGAGGAGAAATCAAGGATTTGCTGTCATCAGAACATAGGCATTTTGATAAATCATAGAATTGAAAAATTAAAAGGGACTCAAAATCTCTTTGTCTACTTCCATCATAAATGAGTTCAGCTTGACCATCGTAGAGCCTTGAATTTGAATTTTAGGCCAGTAGGAAGAATAAAAGAAGGAAACCTTGTGTATAGATTTTTATAAAGAAGTACAAAGCTTTCCAGAATACCAGAAAGTGGGAAGACAGGTTTTTAGCAAAAAACAAAAAACAAAAAACAAAAAACAAAAAACAAAACAACCATGGGAGAGCTGGAAAGGATATAAAAGAGGTCATTTATCATGTTATATCTCCTCTAGCTGTAAAATACAGAAATCACCGGTTGATAATAACAATACATTTGCATAGCCCTTTGAGTTCCCAAGGTGCTTTCAAAGACATTATCTCCATTAAACCTTATAAGGAGGTAGACACAGTCGTTGGCTAATGACAGGAGTAAGCTCTGAAAAATGCAACATTAAGTGATTTCATCATTATGAGAACATCACAGAGTGCGATTACACAAACCAAAATGGCATAACCTACAGCACATCTGGGCGATGGTATAGCCTATTACTATACTGAATGCTGTAGGGAAATGTAATACAGTAGTAGGTATTAGTGTATCTCATTTTTATCTAAAAATATGAAAGGTATAATGTGACTACACCATAGAAAGTTTTTAGCTTTATTTTAATCTTATGAGATCACCATCATAAACATAGTCTGTTTTTGACCAGAATGTCATGTGGTGCATTACTGCTTCTCGGGACTCACATAAGTTACTGTTCCACATAAGATGGATGCTTGTTGACTTACAGAAGTTCAGAAATTTAAGACAAAAATATGGAATGTTCTTATTATGGTTTAGATCTAAAATATCTTGCCAAGTCTCATGTGTTTGTGAGGAGACTGAATCATGAGGGTGCTGCGCTTACCTGTTGATCTGCCCACTGTTGGATTCATAGGTGACTTGCTGTGAGGAGGCGGGGCTGGTTAGAGGCAGGTCACTAGAGGATGACGTGTGAATTATTCTGTCCAGCACACCGACCCCTGTTTCCTGGCTGCCACAGGTCAAGCAGCTCTCTTGCATTAGGCTCTTTTTCCATATCCCTTGAAGCCAACTAACAATGGACTGAATTCACTAAAAGGAAGGAGCTGAAATAAATCTCTTCTCTTTTAAGTTACAGATATCAGGCATTTGGTCCCAGTGGCAGGGAAGCTAATGAATACAGAAAATTTATATTGGAAGTGAGGCTGTTTGTATGATTGTGCCTGACCATATAGTTCAGAAGCCTTTGGAAATGGTTTTGGGGGGAAGTTTGGAAAGTTTGGAAATGTAAGCTAGGGAAGTCCTAGAATGCTCTGAGGGGTGCTTGATGGGGGATACTGGTCAGAACTCAAGACTAGAGTGCTGATAGGAAGGCAGACAGTAAAGGTCAGGCTCAGGAGGTTTCAGTTGGGAACAAGAACTTTATTAGCAGCTGAACTCCAGATCCTGTGTGTTACAATCTGGAAGAAAATTTGTCTTAATTTTGCCCATGTTATGTAACTTCAGAGGAGACTGAGATGAACTTGTTCCTTCCAGCTTGAACCACTGGTGGCGCATGCCTGTTGCATCTGGCAGCTTGTACCTCCCAATGGGACTGTCCCATGCTGCCTGATGGACAGCTATACGTATGCCACCCATGGTTCAAGCTGGTGGGAACATAATACATTCAAATCAGAGCCACATGGCAGTGACGTACAACTTCTGGGCCCATCATGAATATGTTAAAGGCAACAAATTAGTTCATCTGGCAGAGGAAATTTCTAGCCAGCTGACGTTCAGTCTGGGTACTGTTGGCTGCTGTCAGCCAGATCTACAGTAAAAATCAGGAGCAAATGGCAAAGCCTGTAGATAGAAAAAGTCTCCTGTTTCGCCCAAAACGAAGCCCTTGCAGTGTTGGGGCCAAGGAAGGCATGGTTACTGCAAAGATTAGCATTACAAAGAACCCAAGTGCTTTACACTGGACAATAGGAAAGATGCTTTGAAGGCATCTCAGGAATCAACCAGAGCCCACAAAACACAGGATCAAAGACGCAAAACTGTAAACCTTTTATTTGACAAGACAGTCTCTGGACTCCAAGCTCAAGAAAGGTTGCCTAGGAGAGGGGTTCCCCAGGATTTACTTCACCACACTCAGCCATCCAGGCAGTCAGCAGCCACTGCAGCTATGGCCCGTGGGGCTTGACCACTGTTTGAGCTTACGGAAAACCATGGCATCATCCATGTGTCACTCCTTTTTTGGAATGATTTCACGGAGGCCACCGGCCAGATTTGCCAGGCAAGAAGATGCAATGCTTGAAACTGCGAGAGCAAAGCCCAAGACATAGTGGCGATCCCAGGAATTTGGATATACCGGGAAGGTGGGAAGTCTGTAGCGGAAAGCGGAAAGCTGAAGGCAGGAAGCCCAAGGTAGAAGCTATGCGGGCTGCAAGCAGCACAGTTGCTGGAGCAGAGCTGTCCAAATCTTCTGCAGCTCATGACCCCAAAACCTGCTCAAACTGTGGGACAGAGCTACAGGATGTACTGTTTGTTCCGCTGGGGTTTGTTCTTGGTTTTGTCTGATTTCTTTCTGTTCTACTCTTTCCCTTGGAATGGGAATGTTTACCTTGTGTCATTGTATGGTGGAAATATTTAACTTTCTTTGTGATTTTTACAGTGACTCACAACTAAAAGGTTTTCTTGAGTCTCAGAGAAGATTTTGGACTTGAATTTTTCAGCAGCACTGGAACTGTTAAGGTTTTGGTGAGTTTTAAAGATTGACTCTATTCATTTGCATAATGACACGGACATGAGTCTTTTGGGGACAGGTGTCAGAACATTATAGTTTAGATATTAAATGGGCCCCCGAAGTCTCATGTATTTGGAAGGTGAGTGATTCGTGGGCTCCTACATTCATTAGTGGAAAGTCCACCAGCTGGCTTTTGTTAGGAGGCGGGGCTGGTCAGAGACAGGTTACGGGAGTGGGGCCTGGAAGGGTGAGTTCTTTCTCCCAGCACCTCTCCCTCCCTCTTGTCCTGTCCTCTGCCCCTCTCCCCTGCCTGGCTTCCGTGGACTGAGCAGCTGTCCTCTCCCAGGCCCTTCTACGGTGCTGTTTCTGCTTTGGAGCCAACTGACCGCAGACTTTTTAATCCTTTTGAAACACTGAGCCAAAACAAACCTCTTCCCCTCTAAGTTGTAGGTGTTTGTTATTTTGTACCAGTGACAGGAAAGCTGGCTAACAGTGTTCTTCAAAAGGGTTCTCTCACCAAACTACACATTCATTCATTTAGTAATCGAGTTGTTGGCTTTCTTTTTAAATCTGTAAATTCATCGGTCTTAATTTGGACAGTGTCTTTCCCTCCCCCTGCCAGGCAAAGGTGCTTGGACAATGGAATCCAAGGGAAAAGGGAAGGGGGAAGGGAAGAGGAAGGAAGATTAGCCTGGAGGGCAACATTCAAGTGGCCACACCATGGAGGCGACTTCCAGCAATGAGAAGGTGGGCTTTGTTCTGAGCCTCAGTTTTCACCCAGGAACCACTTGCAAGTGGTCTAAGACCTTGGCAAGATTTACATGCAAAATGTTGCTAGAGAGGTCACAGGACGTATGAGAGGTACAACTACAATCCACCTGATACAATAAGCCCAACTGGCAGGAAATACCAGAGCTCAACTTCTGCTGCACAAGAGAGAGCTGAGGACTAAAGTCCCTCCACTCCGTTATGCTCCACTGGATGCGCCCTGGGAATGCTGGGTGCCTTTTTGTCACTGTGACCAACTCAGAAATAACTACTTAAGGGAGGAACGAGTTATTTGCAATTTACAGGAGAGAGTTCATTCTGGCTAAAGAGTCCAGCCCACGGTCATCTGGCTTTAAGGCAGGAACATCACAGAGGAAGGGCGAGCGTGGGAAAGGTGCTCAATTCATGACATCTGGGAAGCAGAGAGCAGAAAGGGTCAGAGAGAGGGGGGCTGGGGACGAGATACAGTCCCCAAGGTCACGCCCCATCACCAAATTCCCCACCTCAGCCCCACCTCTGACTGGCTTATCAGCTGTTACTCCACCAATGTCAGCGCCCTCACGGCCCAGTCGCCTTGTCAGGAGCCTCTTAACGCAGTCGAGTTGGCGTCAGTATTAATCAGCATATACGGTTAGTGGCATTGGTTATTTTCAAATCTCTTACTCAGCATTGAGCTCTCCAGTATCTTGGAGCATGACAAAAATTATTTTAAGCAAATCTCTGTACCCCTAGCACCTCTCCCAGAGGTACGTATGGTAGGCTTTGATGCACCGCTGCTGACGCAAAAGTAGAGCGAGCGAATGACAGGAACCCTAACTGCACTGTGACAGAGACGCTAGAGTCCAGCTGCAAAGCACCAGGCCGGATTCTGCATCACAGGGAAGCCACTGCCGTGCGCTTTTCCACGCTGCCGGTGGGGAAGCATCTGCTGGCTAAGGCTGCACTGCCCCTGTGAGGACGGCCTGGGTGGTGCCCGGATTAGGACACCTGCGCTGGCTCCGGAGCGCTGCTTCAGCTGCTGAGGGCACTAACACAGGTGCCCTGATGCAGAAAGCGAGGGTCCCCCCCTGCATGCAGTCCTCCCCAGTCCGGCTGCCCCTCGCCTTACTGGAAGGGCACAGAGTCTTACTGTGCAGTCTATATAAAAACTGAATTGCACTTCCATGCCCAATTTTCGGAGCGTGGAGAAATTGCATCATATTCTTTTCCTCGTGTGTCGTCAGAGACTGAATGTCCCACCCATCCTTTTACCCTGGGAAGGCTGCCCTATGCTGACTACCCGGGATGAGAGAGAAGCAGACACAATCACCTCATCACAAGAGGTAGAATTCTTTACTGGAAACGTTCTCCTCATTGGCAGCAGCTGGTAAGTTCTCAGTGTTCACTCAGGGCACCTTGGTCTCCTGGGCAGTAGCCCTAAACCGCTGACCTGGCCATTACCGTGTGGTCCCATAAATGGGTGGGCAGAGAACCTGGATTATATCCCAAGCTCTGATGATTCCCATGCATCAGACTGCAGGTTATCCACCTCTTTCAATCTTTATTAGCTTACTTACAAGGTTATGTGGATACACCTGACCTATCTTGCATGGCTGTTGAAAGAAATCAAAAGGTACAATATATTCAATACACTAGACACATAACATATTATCTTTAAGTCTGAGTGACTCTTAAAACATCATATGAAATAATCATTTCATAGCAACGTCTCTATGTTGTAGGATCCTCATTGAATCTGCGTATTAATCTGTAACCAGGGAAACTACTGACCAGTGTTCTTTGTCACTGGTTATTTTAATTCTTTCATTGGTTAATTCATCAAAACCCTCAATTATCAACAAAATTCACTATCAAAATACTTACCTGTTGCTTAATATATGCCAGGAACTACTCTAGGCACCAGATGCTGTGAAGACTGGGGTAAGAAGAGGTAAGGTCCTATCGATGTGCACAGGGGCTAGAGCAGGCAGTAAACTAGTCCCGCCCTGCAGAGCTAACACTCAAGCAAGGCAGGCAGAAGTTAAACAGCGAATCCTGTGAATACATGTGTGTATAAGTGGCCAAATGTAGCTCTCATTAGGTATAAAAGAAGAAAATGTTTAATATTTTTGCTATCTTCTTGTCCTTATAAACATACAACTGCTGGTGGGAAAATTAAATGTCCAACATCTGGAAACTCTGTTCAGCCCAATATTTTAAGCAATTCTCAGTCACATAATATTTAGAATCACCAGCAAATATTCAGTCTTTCAGGTTTTTCTTTCTCCCCTTTGTTTGGGTTCTAAAGCTAGCAGGCAGGGTTATGGGGGCTTCAGGTTAAATGGGATCTGCAAGATGGAGGAGTGGGAGATATTGTTTAAGGATATAAGACAAGGGAAGCACTGAGACCCCAAGCTAAGTGCCTGTTCCTTCTGGCCTCTAGAGAAATGCCTTGGGTTTTCCCATGTGTGGTGAAATTTAAAGTGTTCCTCAGGCCCTGGTGTCTCCCTTGGCTCAGTGAGATACTGGGATTAATCTTAGCTAGCTTGGCCTCCCCTCTGCATCTACTGGCTGTGGGACTCAGGTCTCTGCCAGTCTCTTTCCAGCCTGGCGGCTTGGCAATCTACCCTTTACCTCCACTGTGAGGTTGCTTCACCTTGCCAGGGCTGACAGGCTAAATTTCCACTCAGCATCTGGTCAGCATGGGAACTGACGATCAGACATTTAAAGTTTGGCCTTTCTCTGCCTGACTCACTAAACCATTAAATCTGTGAGACCTATCCTGAGTCCTGAATGAGAAAGGGCAATAAATCTCTTATTGACTCAATGAGCTGATCCCAGTCAGCTCCAGACGGGGCCCACTGAGGCACATGACCCATGTCCCCCTCCTCACCCCCTTTGCCTCTCATCCGGTGCCTGGGACCAGACAATGAGCGGGGTTTCTGTGAACCCCACTGCATGACATCTGCCTCATTCTACTGGGCAAGTCTCATGGCTTCACCAAACACCCTGCAGGAGCAGTGGACCCCAAGTTCCTTATTCCAGTGAATTCCTGATCCCTGCTCACTGCTCTTTCTCCGTGTGGCCAAGGCTTTTCTTCATGGCTGCTCACATGCCTGGACCCTGTACTTTTAAGGCTCATAGAATCAACACCCTTGTGTGTAATCAACTTCTGAAGGCGACAGGGTGACAGTGCGAGCCCGCGGCATAACAAGGTGAGAAGCAATGCAGTCGGACGGTAGAAGCCACTGGCCATAAAGGGTTTTCAGTGTCGCCATTACTGCAGCTACCTCATTGGGACCTTCTCAGATTTTTCACAAAGCTCTGGCCGGCTATCATTCCCTAGGGCTTGTCTCACCACCTTCTACCCAAACACGTCTCTCAGTTTCCTTGGTCCAGACATATATATTTATGTTCCACAGACAGGTGGTCTATAATCTGTCATCATAAGGGATTTAGCTTTTTTTTTAATTTATTGGATGCTAAGGAGAAAAGTAAAATAGAGTAATGGTTGAACTCATGGGTTACAGAGCCAGCTCGCCTAGATTCAAATTATGGCTTGCAAGCTGTACGATTTTAAGAAATTCTTCCCTGCTTCATACTAAGTTTTCTCATCATTATCTCCCACTGGCTGGGGCTGCTGTGAGGATGACATGAAGAATACCTGTGGATAAGGTGTTTTTGAATGACCTATGCAGAGTGAACAATGAGAAGTAGATGTTTTTTGGTGTGTATGTGTATGCGATATATATATGAAAGATTCATCCAGGAGTTATTTGTTGAAAGCTTATAATGTGACAGATACTCTACTCTTAGGCTCTGGAAATATTGTGGTTATTGGGGAAAATAGAAATTTTGAGAATGTTCACTGCAGTTCGTGTTTTATTACTAGGCAGATCATGCAAGATTTGCTGTTTTGTGTTAAAACAAAATGTACATTTATATTTTTATTGCTTAGATCAAAAATGAGCATCCAAGCTCTTGTGCACTCAGAGGCAGGGAGTTTGGAAGGGAACTGGATGATGGGGACGCTGTAGCTGAACTGCTGTTAGGAGAGGGGCGCTGGTCAGCGGGAAGTCGCTGGGGGCGTGGCCTGGGCACATATTTGTATCTCACTGGTCAGCGGGAAGTCGCTGGGAGCGTGGCCTGGGCAGGTGTTTGTACCTCACGGGTTCTCCCCTCTCTCTCTGCTCCCTGAAGAAGCAGGAGCAGAGCAGCTTCCTGGAGAAGCCTGGTGCCTGGAGCAGCTCTGGCCTGGGGCCCGCTCTTAGCTCACCTGAGCTCTGACATCTGTCATCGGTGCAACACCCTGACAGAGCAGAACTCGGGAAACTGCGCTTAGAGGACTCATATAATTTACTGACAAGTCCAGGAAATGTAGGGCCTGGAGTAGGAGTGCTTAGATTATCGCACCGGGAGTAACCCACTGCCCCAGGCCAGCCAGCTCCTGCACTCACTGTGGGGACAGGCATCAGTGCGGGCCAGCACTTGGGAGCCATTCGCTGCTCCTGCTCTGCGGGGTTGCTCCTCCCTGTGGATCCACTGACCGCATGGGGGAAGGTTCCTGGCAACATGAAGGCTCAGCTTCCTGCCCATGAAGATGCATTGTTAATTCTTGACTTGCTCTGAGACTTAGAGACTGAGGTTGGGCTCCATATTGCAGGGAAGAGCTGTGATGCACACACTCCCACACACAGTTGTCCCAATGTAGGTCAGTTTAACTGAGTTTTTTTAGTCTATGATAATGCAAAAGTGATGCCATTAAGCAGAAATCATACTTCAAATTTTCATCTTTTTCTTGGCTAGTGGTGTGCAGAACACGCTCCCAAGGTGCTGGTAGTGGCTTTGCATCATGAGAGTAAGCACCTGATACTCCAGTGTAACCCATATATTCCATGAGATGTCCAGCCTTTTATTATAAAACACACTTCATGGTGGGTGATTCTGCCTAACTGTGAGCTAATGTAAGTGTTCTGAATATATTTGAGGAAGACTAGATTAAACTATGGTATTCAGGTGATAATGGTACTAAATGCATTTTGGATTTAAGATATTTTCAGTTTAACAATAGATTATGAGATGTAACCCCACTGTAAATCAAGAAGCAACCACACACACACACACACACACACACACAAACACGCTCAATAGGCTTATCTGTATTTTTAAAGTTTGATTTGAGAACATATGTCATTTCTCTAACAGTACATTAAATTTTCCGAGGCCACATCAGCCTGTGGACACAAATAAGGCCATCTTATTATTGACTCTCAAATTTTAGTGTCTCTTTCCTATATGCTATGGACTCCTCACTTCTGAGAGCTATAAGGAAGGGTCACATATCCCTGCCTCACCCCACTCTCTGACCTACTACTAGCCGCACCATCAGGAGTCAGTGTCTCTATGCCTTGCCAAGCACGGGGCTCCTGCTGGGTACCAAAACTGAACATCACTGGAAACTGCTAACTATGGGAAACCTTACTGTTAAATCCTATGCCCTATTGTGTCTCTGGAAGTTTAATCTTATGTATTTATACCACCCTCTTAGAGAGAGAAATAAGGGCAAGGAAAAAAGGCGTTTTGTAGCTATCTAGGAGCCACCTTAAAAGGCTACCTACTTGTAGGTTATGTGCTGACAGAAAGGCAGGAAGGGGGCAGAGAGAGAGGGAGGGAGGTGGGAAAGGAAGGAAAGGGGCGTGGGAGAGGAGAGGAGGGAAGGGAGGGAAGGAGAGGGAGGAGGGGGAGAGGAAGTCGGCGACCTCCGTGCGTCAGCGTGCTCTGGGACAGCACTTTTACTTTGATTCTTAGTCCTTGCTCTGCTCTAGAGTAAGCCAAGCGCTCAGAGGTTGGGGCAGTCAAATACCAGTCACTCTAAAGTCCACACCCTTCTGTCGGAAAAGACAAGTGCTCCTAACTCAACCACTGACATCCCTAAGTAAGCTCCTCCTCCCCTAGACAGGGTGCAACAGGGATCATGTGGCCGGTGTTGTGCTTCAGGAGTGGCCTGGGAAGAGATTAGCCCATTACCCAGGAGGAAGATTTGTAGCCCTAGGGCACCCTCTGAGAAATAGGGTAATGTCAGGAGCCTTGCACATTTACAATCGTACCTGGCAGATAACAAATGTGTAATGGAATTTGACCCTTTTTATTGTAGGTGTTTCTATAAATTCTAGTGACTTAGAACGTTGAAAACTAAAATCCAGTTTTTAAACAACTGGTGTTATCTCAGGAGACTAATGGTGACATCCCAGGACCATATATCATAGTCTTACAACACTTGGAGAAAATTCTCCAATTCCCTTCCTTCAGGAATGAATAAAATATTACTGTGGGCTTTGCTTCCACCTACTGGACATTTAGATTATTGCAGTCTGTTCTTTGTAGACAGCCCTCTAAACCACGTCACTGTTAACTTGGCTTCTGTTAGCTTGGTGAACAATATGAAACCTCTAATGTCAGAATCGGTATCTATGTGTCTTAGTCACCTTCCTCTTTGTTGGGAGGGAATCTCTAATACCCACAATTTAAAGTAGGAGGGGGTTTTTGTTTTGTTTTTGGTGTTATTTGGCTCACGGTTTTGCTTCCTGATCCAGGCTCTTGAGTGCTGAGAGTACAAGTGTGTGGCACCACATCCAGCAGGGACAGAACACCTAACACTGACAACTTAAAGGAAGAGAGGTTTATTTTGGTTCATGGTTTTTTAAAGATGTCAGTCCATGCTTCTTTGACTCCAAGGAAGAAAACATGACACAGGGGAATGGTGGATGATCTTGGCGGATGATCCAAGTGACTATGCTCACGCCATGGTCGTCAGGAAGCAGAGAGAGAAGAGAGAACCACTGAGGTACAAATACGTGCCCAGGCCACACCCCCAGCGACTTCCCGCTGACCAGCACCCCTCTCCTAACAGCAGTTCAGCTACAGCGTCCCCATCATCCAGTTCCCTTCCAAACTCCCTGCCTCTGAGTGCACAAGAGTTCGGAGGGTCATTCTTGATCTAAGCTGCTCTGGGCTCCAGTACAGAGCAGGCTCCGGGTGAGAGTGGCTCTGGGTGCTGGGTGACAGCAGGCTCCAGGCGAGAGCAGGCTTCGGGCAAAAGCGGCTCCGGGTGAGAGCGGGTCCAAGCTCCAGGTGAGAGTGGGCTCAGCACGAGCATGGCCCCAGGCTGCAGGTGAGAGGAGGCTCCGTGTGAGAGCGGCTCCGGCCACCTGGCTCCAGGGGAAAGTAGTTCCCGCCGAGCTCGGCTCTGGGCTCCAGGCTCCGTCCTGGCTCCAGGCTCCGGGTTCCAGGCTCCAGGCTCCAGGTGAGGGCAGGTTCCGGCCGAGACCATGCTCCGGTGGAGAGCGGCTCCCCGTGAGCGTGATCTGGGCTCCTGTCGAGAGCAGTTCTGGGCGAGAGTGGGCTCCCGGTGAGATCAGGCTCCAGACGAGAGTGGCCTACGGGTGAGAATGGGTCCAAGCGAGAGCAGCTCCAGGCTCCAGGCTCCAGGCTCCAGGCTCCAGGCTCCAGGCTCTGCGTGAGAGCTTCCTCCAGGCGACAGATGCTCCCAATTCCAGGCTCCAGGCGAGAGTGGGCTCCAAACGTGAGCGGGCTACGGGTGAGAGTGGCTCCGGACTCCATGGTCCAGGCTCCAGGAGAAAGTGGGTTCCGGGCAAGAGCGGGCTCCAGGCTCTAGAGGAGAGTGGCTCCAGGTGAGAGTGCGTTCCGGGTGAGAGCGGCTCCAGGCTCTGGGCTCCAGGCTCCAGGCCAGCCTGGATTGAAGAATTTATTTTGTAATTAAGTATGAGATTTGAAAATGTGTTTTAGGATATAAAGTGTTTCTTATGAGCTCTGTATGCACATATCCTTTGGATGGCAGTGTGTATTTACCAAGATTATAGTTTCAGAGGAAGCTTAATTCAACCAGGATGACTAATTACTAATATACTTACTATTAAAAACTTACTAGTTAAAAAACTTCTTTTTTTTTCTAAAAAAAGTGAATCTTCAGGATGATACAATAGATTTTAGGTATTTTTAATAATTTTACTTGGAATCTGGTTAATTCTTATAAAAATTAGGCTTTAAGTATAGATCTTTGTTTAAAGACTACATATATATATATATGTATATATATATATAAATTTTTAAGTAAACTTTGATTCCTGTGGAAAATACTGGTAAACTATCCTGTTAATAAGCATTTAGGAGGACTTCCGGGAAGATGGCGACCGGGTAGGCAGCGGAGAGAGAACCTCCCAGAGGATTACCACCCAAACAATGAAATATAGCAATATGAAGACAGAAATGAGGACTTCCGGGAAGAAGACGACCAGTCGAGAAAGCGAGTGCGGAGGGAAGAACGGCTTCAGCTCCTGAACCCGACAGAGAACGCGCTACTGGGACAAACTGCTCCAAACTGGGCAGCGCTCCGGGATCCCGCTCAGAACCCCACCCCCGCAGCCAGTGCTGCGTGAACTGGAGCAACAGCGACCGGCTGGCGGGATTTCTGAGTTGGGGAAAATCTCCATCCAGGGAAAAACATCTGAACGGCACTCCTGTCTGCACGATCACAGGGTGAGTTGAGTGGGCGCTCTAACCGGTTTTTCCTGAATCGGGAAGAAGCTCAGCCCAGCGAGAGACATCAAAGCAGCTTTAAGGACTGCGGGATCTCCCGGGTGGGAAGACCTACTTAGGGGCCCCAACGGGTTTTGTGAGGGGGGAAGGAGCTCCACCCAGGGAACACCTGAGTGGCCTATCTGCAAGAATCCTGGGGTGGCGAGCTGTTTATTCACCCCGGCCA
>PVLD010022434.1:0-29333 GCA_004027595.1 Dinomys branickii
TCCCTTGTTGGTCTCACTCGCTCTCTCCAGAGTGGTCCTATCCTCCTTAAGGCCCAGACCCAAGGGCTCAATTTTTCTGTCCACAGGGCACCCATCAGAAGTCTGAGCCACTGGACTCCACGCCTTTGCCCCCGTGCCCTGCACCACATCCTCCTCAGGTCGCGTTTTGAAGTTCCCTCCTGAGGCTGTTGTTTTCAACCCCATGATATAACCAGCAGATAGGAAGTGGTGGTGGGAGAGAACTGATCACATGCTTAGAGATTCTGGGTTTGGATGAGTTGGTGATTGCTGTTATCTTGTGTCCCAAGTGGTGCTAATGTGGAGTTACTCTGGAAGCCACCATTATGGGGGACCAACTCTGTTATTGCACGTATGACATTTCTGCTATGTGACTATCCGGGTCATTCCAGGTGCTCTGGTCAGGGTCCCTGAAGGTGATCCCCAGTGATACCAGATTCCTGGTATTTGGGGCCGTGTGTAATCCCCTGGCCTTAGACCTGACTAATCCTGGTGCTTCTACCCCATAGCTTATGGGATTCTACTTCCATGGTTCATTACAGAAAGTCTGTGGCTTGCTGTCTGGCTCATGCTGCCAGTCTCCCTATGGCCCCCATTCCTGCCGCAGGGGAAAGAGGCTGAGAGTGTGCACAGCCCTCTGCTGGATATTGACAACTCACATGCCAGCAAGCACCTGAGACATACTGACTTCCAGGTCAGTGAGCTAGAACATGAAGTGTCCTCGTAATGGGCCTCCTGACAAGAGCAGCCCCAGGTGACACTGACTGCAGCCTGTGTCAGAGTTACCTGTAAGCACTGCTCAGATTCCTGCCCCACCAAAATCATAAGATAATAAAAGTGCCTTGCTTTAAACCTTTCAATTCTGGTGTCATTTGTTACACAGTAAAGATAACAAATACATTTCCAGAGAGAAGAAGAGATCGGACCTTTAGACAGAAGCACATTGCTGGGAGGGCCAGGCTCTCTGCTCATTGTGAAGGGTGTGTTCTTGGGGTATCTCTGTTCAATAGGAGCGGCCAGGTTGTGTGTGGGGGTGGGGAGGCAGGTGATCAAAGAGCAGCATCTTGCTGCTGAGGCTAATGCATCTCAGAGAGGCCCAGCATGCAGAGCGCATGGGGAGCCTTGTGGAGGTGCTGCTTCTGTTCAGTAGGTTTGGGGGTACAGGGCAGAGACTCCAAAAGCTCTCAGTAGTGCTGACCTGCTAGGCTGGGGGGCCACATGTTTGGGTAGAGAGCTGTGAGATTTGAATTTGTGGTTCTCTTTAAGGGTAGTTCCTTTTTGTGTGTGGGGAAAGGTATATTAAAAAAATTTATTTTAGTTTATTAGTACATATGTGTAGCACACAATGTTTACATTCCTTGTGTGGAGTTGGCAAGTGTATACAACACGAACTAACTTCTCATCCCTTTCCCTTTCCTTCCTCTCCCTTTTCTCCATGTCTTGATCCCTTTCCCCTCTGAGAAAGATCTCTCTGCCTGTTTCCTGGGATCGATGTTTTATTTTGCTCTTTATTTTGTACTCAAGTTTTTCATTTAAGAGGAGCCAGGTGATATTTAAGTGGTGTGTCTCACTTATTTCATTTAACATTATGGTCTCAAAACACATCCATTTTTCTACAAATGACTCGTTTATTTTTCTTTATGATCAAGTGGGACTCCACTGTGAGTACACAGCACATTTTCTGTATCCACCCACCTGTTGATGAACCTGCGGGCCACGTCCAAGATTCATCTATTATGAATTGTATTGCTATGTAGATGGGTGTGCGTGGCTCTCTGTAATATGATGTCTTTAGCTCTTTTGGGGAGATACCTAGAAGGCGAACTGCTGGGTCAAATGGAATTTCTTGTTTCAGTTTTTTGAGAAATCTCCACACTGATTTCCGAAGTGGTTGTACTAGTTTACATTCCTACCAACAGTGTGGAAGGGTACTTCCATTAAAAACAATCTTTTTGTTCCAACTGTCTGATTTAGGGTTGCTTGAGCAATCCACGATGCCCTCTGCCCTTGGAGACGTTAGATGGTGGAGCAGCGCCCTCTGGAGGCCACATGGTGCAGGCGCTGGTGAGGTGGTTTTATCCAATCCCGGGAAATAGCTGTGTTTTGTTTTGTTTTGTTGTAAACCCGACGGTGTCAAATACTGGCAACTGTGTACGGTTCTAACTGCTAAAGCATCAACGCCTGGCTACCCATCCCTACTCAGAGATCCTTTTTTTCAGCAAATGTTTTTATGGGTATTTTCTAAAAGGAGACAATTCTTCAGCAGTTCTTTTCAAACTTTTCTTCCCAAGTTGCTCTCACCACAGAGGGGCCGGAATCCTGGGAAAGAGCCTGGAGAAAAGCCTTGGAAACCTCCCCTTAAAAATTACCCCCTTGCCACGTGAGACAAAAGAATGTGTTTATTAAGATATAAATATCGTTGCCTCACCCAAAATATCTAAAAGTGCTGCCCCAGGAAGAGGTACTTGGCAGCTGCCGCTGCTCCAGCTCCCCCAGGTCCGCCTCTGAGGTTTCCTGTCCTCCTCAGACTCCCCACTTCCTTGCCCTCCCGCCCCCTCCATCTGGGCCGGGTTCCACCCCAGGCCAGCGGTCCTCCTTGGTCCTGCCAAGTGTGGGTCCCAGGTCAAGCATTTTGCATGTGTTTGCAGTCACCCCCATGCCCCAGACCTCCCACCGCACCACTCTGGAGAGCCCTCACCCTGCTAGAAAGACCCCCCACTCTCCTGGGTAGACTCCTCTCCCCATCCTCCTGGGTGGACCTGGACTCACCCCCATAGAGAGACCCCTCATCCTTCCGCACAGGGATAGTCCCTCCCTCCTGGGCAGCCCCACTCACAGGTCTCTAATCCCACCACCAGTTCTCTCCCTGGTTGTTTCATCTGTGATTTCTCTAGACTTTGCCTGATGGCAAGTGTATTTTTGTATATTCCGAGACTATCTAATCCCATCTTCGGGGAGGGGTTGGGAATCTTCACTTCCACACTCCCTGTGGCCAAAGCTTAGGACACCCCCTTAGGACCCTGGAGGGCCTTAGGGGCCTCTCCAGCCCTGCCTCCCATTCTATCCCAGCCAGATTCGTTGCCTCCTTTCTCACTTAGGAGATTAAAGCCATCTGCTCTGCGCTCTCTTTTCCCCACCCCACCCTGAAACCCCTCCCCATTTCCCCTCTGCTTTCTCTTAGAAAATAAACATCTTCCCACGCTGCCTTCTCCCCTGGGCTCCTTCCCCTTCCTGCCCTCTTCTCTGGCTCTTTGCCTTTCTAGACCCTCCTTCTTTGCACATTGTCTTTCTCTCACCAGTGGATTTTTTTTTCTAAATTAGACTTTTTGTCTTCTCCTTAAAAAGTAGAGCATCCCAGTGACTGGGCTTCTCCCTCCAGCAGTCAGCTCATCTCTTTCTCTCAAGTGCATTTCTCTGGCTTCAGGTCACATCTTTCCCTTCCCTCTAGAATCCTACTTGGTGCTACACCGCGGAGTGTTCTGCAAGGCCTTTGCTGTGAGCTGAGGATGGAGGGGATGGAGGCAAAGTAGGGCCACTATGAGGGAGAGGACAAGATTGGACAGCTGAGGACTGGGGCTGGGGTGTAGCTCAGTGGCAGAGTGCTTGCCTAGCACTAGTGAGATTCTAGGTCTCCTCCTCAGCAAAAAGGAAAAGGCTGAGGGCCAAACTCTGGGCTTGCCCTGGACTGCACAACCACATGGACTTTACTGTAATTGTTTTTCCTGACACCGCTTCTCTGATTCAAGGCTAGGCGCTTGGTGCCTCCCTACAAATGCACAGGGCCTTTCTTTGTGTGTGCTTAAGTCAGTTTGCTGTTATTGCAACAAAATACCAAGACCAGCAACTTGGAGGCAAAGTTTATTTTGGCTCATAGTTTCTGAGGTTGCAGTCCATGGTCACTTTGTCCTACTGGCCTTGACCTGTGAGGAGGCAGCATATTGCAATGGAAATATACCACGGAGCAGGGCTGCTCAGCTTGTGGATACCAGGCAGCAAGAAAAGAAAGAGAATGGGCTTGGGTTTCACTGTTCCCTGCATGGACACATCTCCAGTGACCTGGAGCTCTCCCACTAAACCCCACCTTGTCAAGCTTCCATTGCTTCCCAGTAGCATCATAGGTGGGGCCTTGGGAGGACACTGCAGGTCCAAATCATAGCAGTGTGAGTAACTAAGGGAGCCCACAGAGAAAGAAAAATGTCAGCTCTGTATGGGGATGGAGAACAGAAACTGCTGAGATCTAAAGTGGGTTTTTTTTGCACAGACCTCAGTGTAGGTCCCCAGAAAAGTTCACCAAGAGCTATGGGATGTGGGACAAATTCCTTCAAGACTGGGAGCTAGGACCTGCAGCTGATTGTGTACCCCCACCCCCACCCCCACCCACCACCTTTCTTTCTTTCTTTCTTTCTCTCTCTCTCTCTCTCTCTCTCTCTCTCCTTCCTTCCTTCCTTCCTTCTTTCTTCCTCTATCTCTTTCTTTCTTTCTTTGATACAGAGGAAGCCAGAGTCTTTACACTGGGCTGTGTCCCCAGCACTTTTATATTTTGAGACAGGATCTCACTTTGTCATTCAGTTGCCAAGGCTGGAGGATTACTTCAATTTGTAACCTGCCTTCCTCAGCCCCCCCGAGTGCCGGGAGTACAGAGCTTAGTTTTTAGCACATTTTGCCAGATGATGAGCACCTTTGGGGCTGTCACCTCAGGATGACAGAGGGGCTAGTTAAGCTCATGTTAGTGAAGACCCCTAGGTGTCTTTGATCAGGACCAAAGGTGGAAGCCAGAAAACCCAGTGCCATTATCTTCCCTCTCCATATCTTCTTCTGAAGGCCCTTCTTTGTTTGCAGCAGGTCTTTCACTGTGGCCTGTGGAATGTGTTTGGGAGAATCCTTTGATGAAGACCTTTATATTGAACCCAGATTCTGAAACCAAAACAGGCACAGAAGAAGGCTGGCTGACTGCTGACCGTTTCATCCTGTTCATTGTGGTGACTTTGGAGCAGGCTGGTGGGACAGACAGACACAGACATCTCTCCCGTCTTCCATAAGCATCCCATAGAATCTTTATTCCATGAAGAGCTGATCAAAGAGAAGCCTAATAAGGGAAGTAGAAACTTGAATTTGGAGGATGGCTGAAAAATCCAATTAAACAAGGCCCTCAGGGAAGTCGCTGTCTTTGGGTTGGTCTTGTGAAGACTACAGCTGGGTGATCAGCACAGAACAGCTGCTGTATGCTGACTTCACCCGCCCTTTCCATGACCCTGCACCCAGCACACTTTGCACAGCTCCACAGACGTTGCTACAGGCCTAGACAGCAAGTATCGTTTAGTGCATCTTGTGCATTATTTTTTGTATCTGTAGTGTCTAGCACCATCCTTGCTCACATTAGAGCATAGTAATTTTGTCATTAATGAATCCAGGGCAGACATGCATTTATTTATTTATTTGTTTGTTTAGAGGATCCCTTGTCTAACAGCAACAATCTGATCTGAAATTTTACGGCAAAATTCATGGCCTGTGTGAGGCCTAGTGACTTAGAGTTATGGGTAGACAAGATACACTTATGTATGTGTCTGACATCTTTGTAGTGTGAAGATTTTTCATGGCCAGGCACGTTTCTTTTCATCTGGGTTCAGGAACCATCTCTTCATGTATCTTGTTACCAACCATCCTGGGTGATTGTGCATCTCTGTTAGTCAGAGTGTTGTGACTCTTCTAGGTCTTGTGTTAAGTGACACAGATACACATGTTATCCTGCCTTTGCAGTTCCCCAATGCCCTGAATTCAGCGTCGGCTGCACTGTGAATCATGAAGTTGCAGCTTGTAGCCCCAGTATGCATTTGTGTTTGTTGGCTTTCTTTGACTCTCTCAAAGTCGCTACTGTGCTTCCTTAGTAATTCCACCATAGGGGCAGAGGAGGAAGTAATCTGTTTCTTGCCATTATAAAGCATCATGGCTGACACCCTTACAACAAACAAAAACTTAAGAAAAAGCATAGCAAATTTATCTGATCATAGTGTTAAATAGAAGACTCAAAGACCCCGGGTGAGTTACTCACTTTTTTGAGTGGTACAGTGGATGGCACCCAGGGCCCTTGCACCAAGTTACATCCCCAGTCCTTCTTATTTTTTATTTTGAGACAGGATCTGGTGAAGTCACTAGGTTGCCCTGACTGGGCTCAAACTTGTGGTCTCGATGCCTCAGCTTTCCAGAGTTCTAGTATTAAACTATTTTTATGCTTAGGTTCAATAAAGCCTCAAGAACTGTACAGAAATATGACTGGACCATAAAAGATATGATCTAACAGTAACAGATATATGGGAGTAAACTCAGCAAGCCTGTCTGTTGAGATTCTTTGTGGCCTCTCTGTCCTGCCTTCCTTCTTTCTGGTTATGAGGCAGGATCCTGGCTAGAATGGAGGTCATATGATCTATAATCTAACAAGGTAGGTCAGAAATTTCTTTATGGCCAACCCTTATACAGAAATGGGGAAAAAGGATAATAATACTTTTAGGTTTTTACGGCTAGCTTTGGGGAGAAGGGGTCCTGGTTTCTATGACCTGCCTTGGGGAAGAATTCTAGTTTCAGTGGCTTACCCTGAGAGAGAATGAAGGGTAAGACAGGAGGGCAGGAGAAGGTCAGAAAGAAATTTTATTTCCAAGCCTTTCCTGAGGCCTTCACTTTGGAATATAGTTTTCTGAGCCCCAACACCACAACTGTAAGTGTTACCCAGAGCATACACAAAAATGTGAGCACTAATTCATCCTCTGGTCGTACAATGCGCTACTGTGAGTTTTATGGAGGAAAAATAGGAAAACACATCTTTCAACCACGCTTCTCTTGGCTCTTCAGACTCCTACAGTCCTGGGGTGCTCTCTTTTCACATGGCTCCAGCAGACAGCATAGACTGGGGCGGGGGGCATGTGCGTGGTGCAGCCGGAAGGGTCCCCTTCAGCGAGGAATGTCCATCTTGCTTCTGGCTCAGCCTAGGCCCTAGGAGCGCACTGCATCGTCACTCCATCTATTTGAATCAAGAGTGGATCTGGGCCAGAAAGGTTTCTTGGCAACTTGGAGTGATGGATCCGATCCAGGCCCTCAGGGGGCTGCCTGATGGGCGGCACAGAACCTGCAGAGGGGTAGGAGTCCCATTCACAGCTGGGGCTTCACAGGGTCAAGGGTGTTCGTTCCTCCTCCATCCTTGAGTACTGCAGGCTGGAGGAGGAGCCCGGAGGAGGACTACAGACACTCCTGAAGGGTCTGGGTTTGATCATGATTAGCCTAGAGTGCTGAACACATCCTGTGTCTGATGGGGGTGAGTCACCCCAAGCTGGTACACCAGCACACCAATATGACCGCATGTATGAGTATGTAGTGGCGAGGGACATGGGAGCCTGGGCTGCCCGCTCATGGGACCTGTCTGGTCCTGCCCGGGTTGGAGCTTGAAAGTACGCCTTCCATCTTGGCATGTGTCTCTTGCCATCACCAACACCTCCAACCTCAGGGGTGCAGCATGTCCTACGGCTTCAGCTGCAGATGTGTTTGCACTTCTGTTAGGGTCAATTCGTTGCTTGCACCCTTCTGTGTAACCCAGGGTGTGGGCCTGAGCACTATTCCTAGGTATGGAATCGGGATCAGGGCACTGGCTTCCTGCTTTGTGGGCGGGCATGTGAGACTTTAGCAAAGATATTCAGAAATGTTCAGAAATGTCTGTGACTATTGGCACCCTGGGAACTTCATTACAGTGTGGGTCTCTGACTCTTCATGGAGTTTATTTCCCACCCTTCCTAGTGCACCCATTTACCAAAATCTTCTTTTATTTGTTCCAGCCAGCCACCAAGATGTCAAGATCTTCTATGGGATGTTCAGGCAGTCCACCCATCTCCCAGCTATTTTATGACAGAAAGCACTAAAGTTCACAGAGTTCAGAGGTGAAGTTCTAACTGAATCTTGTTTTCCATCCCTCATGAAAGCAAACTTCTTTTGATTGTCTTTGTTGATCAGAATGGAAAAGACTGTATCTCCCAAGTCAATGGCTGTGTCCTGTGTGCCCAAGGCCTTAGGAATCTGCTCTAACACAGATATCAAGCACATCACCTGCAATGAATTGGTATTGTTACCTTTGATCCTCCTGTAGACTGTAATCATTCTCCATGGTTTATTTAGTGTCTGCAGGGGCTGGACGAGTGGACCTATGGTCACTGTTACCACCTTGTACCCCCGAGGTCTTTCATGGTGATACAAATATCTGCCATTCTCCTCACACTGAAATATTGCTGTTTATTCTACCATGATGGATGGGGTATTTTCAGAAGTTTCTACTTAGCATTTTCCACAGGCCAGGGACCTAATTTTGGAGCTGATCCAAATACTGAGGTTGTCAATTCCTACTGTGTGGTAAGTATAGGAAAGTGTCCACAGCATGCCGCTGGACTCGCCAGGATTACTGTGAGTTCACCATGATCCATGACCCATCAGGATTACTCCACTTAGTGCCTGACCCTGGGGGCCCCCACTCTAACAGGGGGGCAGCAATGTCACGCAGGCTGTCCATGTGTCAGTGTCAGCTCATACTCTGAGTCCAGAAATCTTTGACCTGTCTTGTTCTTTCCTTTCCTTAAGCAATTAGTCATCAGAGCAAACATCCAAAGATCACTGGGTCAGGACTATTGTGGAATTGTGTCATCCAAAAGATTATCTGTTGTTGATCCTAACACCCTGTACCTGAGAATGGGGCCTTATGTGGAAACAGGGTCATTGCAGATTTAATCAGATGAAGATGAGCTCGTAAGGGTGGCTCTTACTCCAAGAGGACTGGACTCCTTATAAAGTGGTGAAATGGAGACCACAGAGATCATACTGATGGTATGAGATGGTGCCTTTGTGGGTGCTCCAGTGAGGGTGGCATGTGTGTGCCTCACCCCACTCCTGGCCAAAGCACAAAGTCATGGTAGCATTTTCTGCCCCTGAAACATGCTTAGTCTGATATAGAAAGTTGTCTCTGAAATGAAACCTTATGCTTATGCATGGGCTTTGGGCTCCAGAAAATTCTTTGTGGGGATTTTCAAGGCTTGCTAACTGGCAGCTGTGTTTAATGAGTAAGTTCCTTAACTTCCAGGTATTCTGTCAGGACATTATCCAAACAGTGCATAGCAAAGCTTAGGCTCATTGGGAAGACGTCCATTTCCTAGGGCTCCTTGCCAGTTTTTGATTTAGGGAAGTAAAGGGTGGAGGCTCTGGTAACCATGGCGAAGAGAAGAGGGAGTTGGGTGTGTGTGGAAACAGAGGGGCAGTGGCAGGGGTGGGTAGCAGAAGAGCTGCTGCTCTGTGGGGCAAAGGGAAAGGTGCGTGCTTCTCTAAGTGTCCCCACAGAGCCACAGGTGTATCTTAGCTGAGTGATGGTCAGGAAATACTACCTGAGGGCACTCAACCACACACTTCAGAGTTTAAGAGGAGAGTGAAGAGGAAGGGAAGGAGAAAAATTTCTGCCTGCTTCTTTCTCTTCTACCCTCCCAATTTCTCAGACTTGTCTTGGGTGGCTCTGTGTAGAATGGAAATGGATTCTCCTCAGAGTAGCCTGTGTTGGGGTCTGGTGAGACATTTGCTCATGCACATGCACCAACACACAGGAGCATACATGCACATGCATACACACATGTGCACACACCAGTGTTTTCAGTAGTGTTGGGAAGAAGCTGGATGGAGGTATTTCCTTGGCCGGGAAAGCTCCAGGCTGCATGGTATAATAATAGCTCTCACACACACACAAACACAGGCATACACATACACGGGCATACACACACACACACACACACACACACACACACATGGTTTCTGACAATGATACCATCTTATGGTTTTATTTAAAATGTTTTTAATAAAGAATGGAAAGGGCTCTCTGCTGTTTCTTTCCTTGTTTTTCCTGATTGCTGTCCACATGCCCTCTCTCCAACTTTTTAATGTCAAGGAAAGGGGAGTTTCATAATTTTCAGGCATGGATACCTTTGGTCTGTAACATCTATTGGGAAAGAATCCTGTTCGTCTTTGACAGCCTCAAGAAAATCTATTCTAACCCTGATCTTTCTTTTAGAGGAAGAATTTTTGTCACATGCATTTGTTTTTCATTTTCAGTGCTGCAGATGGAACCCAGGGCCTTCACATTGAGATGCCCAGCCCGTTTTACTTTGTATGCTTTTCTATAAATACACACAGACTTGGTCTTGCTAAGTCACTCGCCTGGGCTGCCTTGGACTTGAGAGCCTCCTGCCCTAGCCTCTCTGAGCGCCAGGATTATGGGCGTGCACCACCAGGCCTGGCATGACTGCCTCTCTCAGCACAGGCTGTAAGAGACCATGATGGTTACTTGGTTAAAAATTAGGATTGGCATATTTTTCTTATGTTTTCTTTCCCATCGTTCCTGTATGACATCTTCATGTCCTCTATTTTTATTGATTATTTCACATCAGAGTGCTTCAGTATTTAAAAAGGTAAGTGCTTCATGTATGCTTTTTGAGGAAGGGGGAAGAAGACAAATATTGGAGAAGAAAGGCAGAGTTAGCACAAACACTGCTGGGTCATCAGCTTCCCCACGTGGGTGATGCATGCTGAAACCTGGGAAGGGCTTTCCAAAGCAGAGCTCTGGGGGAGCAGGCTGGGGCACTCTTGGCTGGTTTGCAGGACACCCAGGAAGTAGAGTTGTCAGCCGAGGGGACCTGTGTAGAGGACAGGCACTGCAGGATGAACAGAAGCTGCTTGTAATGGACATGAAGAGGAACAGGAGGTGCCTTGCCTGGAGGGGCCTGAAGGGGGGAAGGGCAGATATCCAAGTCCCTTGCACAGAGCTGTGGCAGGAGTGGTCGCAGTCCATGGAAAAATTATTCAGAGGTGCTTGCCTGGCCAGTGACCAGATTAGGAGTCAAGGAAGAAGGCGAATATGGCTGTGGACCAGGAGGGCAGGGCCTGGAAGGGGTGGAGCCATGGAGGGCAGCAGGAAGGTCAGGAGCAGGAAGTGATTGTCTGGATGAGGGTAAACTTTGAGATACAAAGAGTTGAACGGGGCCTAGAGTTCTTTGGAGAAAATGTTCAGTCTCTCACACTCACTGCCAGTGTGAGTGTGACATCAGGAGAAAGATCTGGACTGAAGATGTCTCTTACAGGTGAGGGCTGGGGCTGTAATAGGATCTAAGATCCTTATGGGATCATGGTTAAATAAAAATTGGGACATTGTCTTTTGTAGGCTCTATCTGCATCTGGATCTATATCTGTAAAACATATGTACCTATATACTTTTGTGTATATTATAAATCCTTTATGGACTGAATTGTATCTCTTCATACCCCTAGTCCATACGTTGAAGCGCTCACCTCCCCCTACTTCACAATACGACTATATTTGGAGTAAACTGGGATTGTTAGAGTGGCCTGTAATCCAAATCTGACTAGCACCCTTGAAGGAAGAGCAGATCAGGACTTAGACACCCATAGAGGGAAACCCAGGGGCAGGTATGGGAAAGAGGAGGCCACATGCAAGCTAAGGGAGGCCTCGGAGAAATGAGCCCTGCTGATCTTGGACTTTAGCCTTCAGACCTGTGAGGAGAGGATCTGTTGTTTAAACCACCCCAGCTGTGCTATGTTATTGTGGTGGTGCTAGGAAACTGATGATGCCCATATCTCTACCTCTACAGCGCTGTATTAGCATGTCTGTAGCCACACACATGTGTATACACACTTTTGCCTGAGAAAAGCAAACAATCTCTAGTGGTTCAGTTAGAGAGGAAGCTATTAGGGTGAGCCAGTCACAGAGCATTGCCTCCGGGCACAGCAGTCCGACAAACACAGGTCCTATTAGCAGTGGTGATTTTCTGAACGGAAGTAATGGGGATGATTCACTCAGTCTTCATACTTAAGGGGTTTTCCAAGGTCTAATGCACATCCTGTGCAATAGCTCACTGCCCTGAAATGTACCTTGGTGGCTCCAGGTAAGCAGGGAAAGACATGGAGAGCATCTCCTGACATTCACACTGGGAGGGCCTCTGTACACCTGCATTTTATGAGATCATGAAGAAACAGCAGTGTCCCAGAGATCAGCCATCCTCCCATAGGGTCCTCAGCTCTGTAGGGTGAACCTTATGTTTTACATCCTCCTTGCCCATCTTGGGGTCCTGGTTGGGAGGAGGAAATATAGGTGCTGCTCTACCTTGACACAGGAACCCTGGTTCCAGGGCATGCTCAGAAACTGAGCTCACGCAGGTGATGGTTCCTGGTCTCCAAGGGTGCAGCTGGTCCTGACCCCCAGCCCTTGTGCCTGTGTTAATGAGCAGAAAATGGTCTTAAAGTTATGAGTGGAATTACAGGGATTTTCCTTATGACATTGCAGAGCTACTGTTGTAGTTAGAGTTTACAAGGGAAAGAAGGGACACATAATTTATAGGACTATTTTATAATATTCATCTAAAGAGTCAAATGCAAAAATGTGCAGGACATCTGTCCACACACTAAAGACCTAAGAATCCAAGTGTGGGCCTGGATCCCATGGCAATGTCCTGCACTGCCATTTCAGTCCTGCTGAAAACCTAGAGCTGATGGCAATGTCCTCCACAAGTCCTACTGCAGGCCTAGAGCCCATGACAATGTCTGACGTTAGTCGGTATCAAAGATCTGTATTGGGAAGGTCCAGAGGTCAGTGGTGCAAGCTAGAAAGTCTGTGGCAGCAGGATGAAAGATCTGTGCTAGCAGGCTGAGAGGTCTGCATTGGAGTGAGGAAGTGACTCTCCAGAGCTTCCCTGAAGAGAACCACAGCCATCCTTGGCAACAGCAGGGTCTGGAGCTCCTCCGATGGCGAGAACATATCAGCAAAACCAGTGTGACAAACTTCTCCAGGAGAACCAACAGCACTACCTCTTCCCCTCCCGTTCTCTTTTTATGCTGTTACCAACAAATCTCAGGTGGGCCTTCCACACCAGCACCACGCTGATTCAGTTCAGCTGGGTGTTACAAGTTGACCATTGGTTGTCAGTCCGGCACAGTTACAGTCTTTGTTTTGTGTGGACTGTAGTGAAGGCCAGGCCAGCTGAAGCCATGAGGGGATTTTAAAAGAAAATGGGGAAAACTATGCAGCCTTCATGAAAAATAAAATAAAAATTAGGACGACTTGCAAAATTTTTGTCAAAACACTAAAAACTCTTTTAGTGGTGATTATAAATATATATGGAATTAAAAAATAGCAAAACTGGTATTTATTGGCTTGCTATAATTTATAACAGAGACACTGAGAAATAGGTTTGGTCTAATTAACCTTTTTCACTAAAGGTCAACTTTTTTGACATTAGTATATTAGATAACCTAGCCCAGCTGTAAGGACATAATCAGCACCGCTAATAGGCCTCTTCAATCCTGACTCTTAGATGGAGTACCTGAGAAAATGCTTGGAAACATCACATGAAAACACCACCGAAGAGCTGCCTCTTCCACACCCACACATGAAGAGGCAGGAAGGATTGGTCTCCAGATTTAGAATCAAAATGTGAACATAGAATTTAGGATATATAATGTTGATCTAGAATATATAACCAGTTCTGGCCATGCATTTTGGCTTTTAGATATAGAATGCAAATTGCAAAACATTGAATCTAGGATGTATAATGTTGACCTAGAATCCAGAATGAATACTATCAACCCAGAACCTGGAATGTGTACTGTCGATTTAGAATCTAGAATGTATAATGTTGATGTGGAGTCTAGAATGTGTAACTGGCATCTGGCCATATATCATCAAACATGAAACAAGATCTGTCAATAGTACCTATTCTCAGAGAGGCAGACACAACATAGAGAAAGAAAGGAACTGAAACATCTGTGCTTTGTTTTTTCTCCTGCTAAATTCTCCAAATAAGTAAGTTATCCTGTTAATGAAAATTTCTAATATTATTTGAATAATTTGATTCTATTTTTGATTGACATGTATTTATTTTACATATGAATGGGGCACAGACTGACGTTTCAACACATGCATACCGCATAGTTAGCGTAATTAGCATTGCCTTCTTGTTATTTTTTCATGTTTGGAGCCAAGGTACTCTTTTCTTGGTCTTGTTACCTTATAGCTGTGATGGTGAACCTTTTAGAGACCAAATGCACAAACTGCAACCCTGAACCCACTTATGTATTGCAAAGTGCCAACACTGCAGTTAAACCTGAATGCTGTGGTTTTAGTTTAGAAAAAAATCTTTTATCTTAAGTGAAAAACACAATAACAGAGCTTTCAATGATACAAACAGCCTGCTGCAGTGCACATGCCTCGGGTTGGCCCTCACTGGTCTACAAAGTAGGTTATTTTGAGCCCTAGTTTTGAGCCCATTGTGCCGTGGCACACCAGAACTTGTCCTTCTATCTAGCTGTGTTTTAGGGCTGTTTTATTTCTTTGTAAGAAAGAATTTATTGACAGTAAATTGAATGGTGCCTGTGTCCTTATAAAATGTACAGTATGGACCAAGCTTCTTTTTTATGGCTTGGTGAATTGTCATGTCTTTTTCCTAAATCTTGGTACACTTCTAATATTTTATCCTTTCTATTTTCAGTGCCCTGAAATATCGCCAAGGTTCCTGCAACACACAGTTTTCTCTGCCAGCATCTTTACCCTAAGTCAATCTGGCTCTACTTCCAGAATATTTTAAAAGACAGCATCATTGATAGTCCCACAGCTATTTCTTCTCTAACTTCATTTATATCTGATTGAACTTGCATTTCCAACATCATCACTTTTTGTGTATTTTGCTACACTTTCACCTTTGTTGACAAAGTCCCTCTTTTGAGTAGCTATTTTTGTAAAATGTCTTGTGGCTTTTTCACTGGGAGCCAGGGAGGGAGTATAACTATCCCCTTTGCTGCTTGTGTCTTATACCAGAGGTGGTGTGACCAGTCATGGATGAACTTTGAAAGAATGATGTGGTTTGTCAATGATTGTAATGCATTTCTCTTATTTACACAATGAATCATGGCATGAATATCAAGCAACAGAGTTTGCAATTTGTGTAGTTGCCCGCAATTAACCTACCTTGGTAACTGAAATTGGAATTATATTGGGTGGTGGGTGTTATTTAACTTCCGTTACCACAGGGTAATGGAAATTCATGTTTTTGGAAAATATGCAATGTAAGCACCCCTGAATATTTCATATTGTGGTGTGTGCCTCATAAATAGGAGACATATTATTACTGAGATTTTTCATTGTGCTTGAACTTGAATTTTAGTTCATATTGATTTCAGGCTGTTCATGTGTGAATAGGCTTTAGTTCTTTAAGAAATAGCAATCCCATTCTCCACTTTGAATTCCTTGTTCAAAAATACACAAGGGAAATTTGCTGACCTGATGCCTCCTATAGATGCTTTTCTGGAGCGTTGGTGCCTGTGATTAGCTGTGAGAAATAAGTGTTAGGGTTAAAGAAGACACAGGCCTCCTAAGAAAATGACTGTGTTGACGTGTGGTGTTAGGCTCCCTGAGATAGACCATGTTTCATGGATTCTGAATTATTCTCATTTTAAAAGTGTCTGTGTTAGTTAGCCTTTCAGCAGTGTAACAAAATATCTGAGATGCTCAGCTTATAAAGAGAAAAGGTTTATGATGATTCACAGATTTGGAAAGTTTCAGTCTCTGATCAACTGGCTCCTTTGCTTTTGTATCTGTGGCAAAGTAGTACACTGTAGTGGAAGCACATGGCAGAGAAAGCCACTCATCTCTTTATGACCAGGAAGCAAAAAGAGAGAAAGTGATCAGGGTCCTACTGCCCTGCCAAGGGCACATTCCCTGTGACCCAGCTGTGACCAGGCCCCACCTCTTAAGAGCTCCAACACCCTGATAGCACCATGACCCGGTAACTAAGTCTCTCATACTTGACTGGCAAGCAGAAACACCAAAACAACAGGCAGGATTTGAAAGCATGTCTATTTACCTGGACAGGCACTGGTCAGGATCATTCCCAGAATATCAGGCACTGATCCTGGGTGGTCTAGGTTTATATGAGATAAGCAAGCATGAAATACAGAGGCAGAATGGCTTGTCAATTGGGGATTGGCTTATACAATGTAGATCATAGTGACCAGCTATGCATCACAGTGACCATTTCTAAGAGACAGGAGCAACCAGAAGTGGAACAGGAACTATTACCTGGGCAACTAACGAAATGAAGTGTACTGGGGGGGGGAGCATTTTCTGCTACAATACTTTGGACCTTGGGGACCTTGGCAATGTCACAGGGTGTTGTTGGAAGTCTCTTTATTGGCTAGGGATGCTATCACAAACACTACTGACTGTATAGTTTGAAATCATGGACACTTACTGTCTCACAGAACTGGAGAGTAGAAGTCTAAGATCCAGGTGTGGGCAGTGCTGGTTTCTCCTGTGGCATCCTGCAGGTGGCCACTTTCTTGGTGTGTTCCACCTGTGGCTTTTCCTTTGTGGATGCGTGTCTTTAGTGTCTCTCTTTGACTGAATTTCCTCTTCATAAAGAATGCCCACTAAGATTGCACTACAGCCACCTTCATGACCTTTTTTTTTAGACTCAGTTACCCCTTTAAAGACCCAGGCTCCAAATACAGTCACATTCTGATGAGCCGAGGATTATGACCTCAGCACATAAATTTTGAGGGTGGATACAATTCAGCCCATAACAGGCAATAAGAAGACCTGACACATTAATTTTAAGATGAATTCTGTTTTTAGAAATGTTGAAGAAAAGCCAGGCCTGGTGGTGCGTGCTTGTCATACTCTGGGTGGCTGAGCAAGGAAGATCACAAACTGAAGCCTAGCCTGAGCAACTTAGCAACTTTGTGAGACTGTCTCAACACCCCCCACCCCACAGAAGAAAACGACAACAACAATAACAACAACAACAAAAACAGCTGAGGATGTAGCTCAGTGCAAGGACCTTGAGTTCAACCTCCAGTATCAGAAGAAAAAAAGAAAAAAGCTGAAGGGAAGAAAGGAATGGCATTTGTTAAATTTACCTGCCTCTGCCTCCTTCTTCATACATCATCTCACCGAAGTGGCTGCAATTATTCTATGAGTCATACTTAATACAAAATGTTGAAGCGGCTGGTAAATAGAGAGCAGGGCAAGGCTCCAACATTTTTGTAAAATGTAAATATATCTACAAAAGTAACATTTTGTTTGGGGTTAGTTGGGTGTCTAAATACGTTCACTGAAATTGAACAATATTTGGAACTCTTGGCTGTCAAACACATGTATAACAAGGGTTCTTTATACTTGCTACTTGCAAAATAGTCCTCCTAGTATGGGGGTGGAGTCTTTCTTTCCCTGTGGTGCTCTTTGATGGCTGCATCCACAGCCCCCTGTTAGGATCCTTAGGTGATGGAGACCACTATGAATTGGCTCTGAGCAGGATTTAAAAGTAATCAATTGGCTTTCTGTGTTTACTTGTGAGTCTGTCCCAGGCCTAGGGCCCTTGTCTGGAGATGGGCAGTGGATCCATAATAAGTGAACCTCTATGATCTGCTGGTTCCGGCTGGGCCCTGTAGTGGCCTGTGAGGTTGTGATGCCTCAGGACAAGATAAGGCCACAGTGGAGGATACCTGGCTCCAATCCCAATTAACTAAATAGAGACTATACCTGCAGGTGTCAACCTGGAGACAAGATAGTCTCCTAATTAGAATAATTTACTACTTAGGGAAGTCTTTGTACTGACTCCCAAGGTCCTTCTCAGGTCCCCACGCTTTCCACAGTATCCCCTTCCTTTGTTTGAAAACCAAATAGATATGGGCTGCCAAGAGAAATTTTTTGTCTCAGCCCCCAGAGACTTTCAAATTCTGCTAGAAGGTTTTGATCCTCCTGGAGCCCTAAAATCATACCACTTGTCTTTTTTATTTAAGCCTTCACTATCCACTCATTTGGAAGGTTGTGGGCCTGATCAGTCTGAGATACTTAGGATCCACATGACCTACTGTGTTAGTCAGTCTTCTGTCACTGTATCAAAATACCTGAAATAAACAACTTATAGAAACAAAGGAGTTTTTTTTTTTTTGGATCATGGTTTCAGAGGCTTCAGTCCATGGCACTTGACCACATTGCTTTTGGGCCCATGGTAAAGCAGAACATCCTGGTAGGAGGGGATGGTGGGGAGGTCGATCATCCCATTCAGTAGGAGGCAAAGGGTGAGCCAGGAAGGGGTCAGGCTCCAGTATATCCTTCAAACACACCCCAGTGACCTCGTTTCCTTCCCCTGAGCACCCACCTCCCAAAGGTTCCACCACCTCCCAGTGGCACCAAGGGCTGGTGCCTGAGCCTTTTGAGCACACTCTGTACCCACACTCTAGCCCCTGTGTTGTTTCCTGGGACTTAGCTCACCTCAGCACTGACCCCAGCTCACTTTGCTCTGAGAGAGCCTTACCGCAACCCAAGCTGTCCATAGCTTCCCATTGCAGTGCTGCTAAACTCTGGGTGGAAAACCTGCAAGACCCCAGTGAATACTCCTATATGCTTACTTGGACATGGATGCAAAGGTGTCAGGGGTTGGGGCAGCAGGTAGGCAATTCTCAGGTGCACCCTAGAGGTTGCTCTGGGATTCCCAGATGGTTGGTGGCCAACTTTATAACATATTCACACACTGAGTTTTCCTTCTCCTCTCCCTCTTGCTCTTTATCCTGTTTTTCCAAATAAACCACCTGCTCTGCTGTTGTATAAATACAGAGTAAAGCGAGTGGGGTCTCCTAATGGGTCAAGTCTGAGTCGTGGGTCTTTAGCTGGGGCACCTGAAAAGGAGAGAGATGGGATGGAATGTTATAGAGAAAGTGAAGAAGGTGCAGGTCTCAAGGAAAAGGGGTACCACTGCCCCAGCAGAGGGGAAATTACTTGGGTGGACCAAGACATGGGGACGGGAGGTAGAGAGAGAATTTCCCACTATTCTTTTAAAAGCCTTGTGTAATGGTGGAAACCAGACTGCCAGGAATTCGTCTTGCTAAAGGGTAAGGCAGGAAATTTACCCACAGTTTCCTCCGGTGGTACTGAGTCATCCCTCCACATTTCATCCATCAACTTCAACTTGTACAAAACAGCCACCTTTCCCAGGCTCTTCATCCGCGTCCCACACCTGTACAGGAGGTTACCTTGACCCATCACAGAGATGGGAAACCAAGGTCAAATGATGAGCTGATCTGCCAGAGCCCTAACAGAAAGTGTTGCAGAGTTTGGGATTATCCTTTGGGTTCCCTGCCCGCTGTAACTGGGCCCCACCTTCTGTGGGAAGCAACCCAGGGAAGGTGGTTTGCTAGGTTCCTGGAGGGCAGAAGTTTGCATGTGGGTACCTGGTGCTGGGGCATTCCCAGGGGTGCAGGGGAAGGTTGTAGCTGGCAGATCTTAGAAAGGGGGGGAGGAGCCTCACATCAGTGGCTTAGGATTATACTGTGTCATAGCCATCACCTTCCTATCACAGGATTTATTCCTTGCAGTAGAAGAGCTCTCGATTGTGTCTACAAGCACCATGGGGCGGGATTGAACTTATCACTGCACAGATGTGAGTCAGGCTGCTCATGTCTTGTTCTTTAAAAGATCAGTTTGTAGTCAAATGCAAGAACAAAAAGCAAAGCAAACAAACAAAAGAACCCCAAAACCCAGTGTGGACCTGTTGTTGTGAGAAAATAGGATTCTCAAGAGAATTTGCACCCACCTATGAGTTCCACTGAAATATAGACAAGAGCACATTTCCATTTAGTTCCTTTTCCTCTTAGGTTGGCTCTGGTGGACTTTAAACCTTGGGATGATGCCTGGGCTCCTACTGGGTATGTGGATAGTAACATACTTAGCATTTGCTAATGATATTTACATACATGACTGAGGTCCTTGTGCCACAGTCACCATCTTTACTGATGAACAAGCCGGAGCCTAGAGGCATGGGGTAACCTGAACATCACTGGGCAGGCTGAACAAGAAAACCACTATCTGGGTTCAGCAGCATCCGGTTCCAAAGCCTGTGCTGTCTCTGCAGGACTGAGCCTCTGGGGCTGCTTTCCTGGACATAGTCTCACTCCCTGTACAGCCACATTCCCTGGCCTCATCCACAACAACTCCAAATCGTGGGCTTGCCATTGTTTTAAATGTATTTTTCCTATTTTGTAATTATAGATGTCAGATTTTCCTCCTTTTGCTGCAAGTTATGCTTGGATAACTTTAAATACCTGGAGGAGGTGGAACATGGTAAATTTGAGTCTTTTATTAATGCTCCAGGAGACTTTCTCTGGATTTTACTGCTCTGATCTCATGAGCTGTACTCTGCTGGGAACTTTCTGGGGACATCAGACAATGAGTATGAGAGATCTGGAGAACAGTTGTGGGTGTGACACTTTTAAAAGGAATGTGGTCTCCCCAAAACTTTCCCCAACTCTCTTGAGGGCCACTAGGACAAGAGAGTTTGGAAAGACCCGTGTATAAAGGTCCTGAGCCAGTGAGTGGGTCCATGGAATTAGATGCTTAATGTGAAGTTTAGGGCCTCCTTAACCCATTTTCCTGGCTCTGTTTCACTTTTTGTGCTTGCTGAAGAGAGACAAATGACTAAACATTCTATAATGAGAAAGGTCCGGAAAAGCTCTTTGAATATGTTTAAAAGAAAAATTCTAGAAGACGCAGAAACCTTGTGCAGTGGATTGACAACTAGTGGTCAACTTGTAACACTCAGCTGAACTGAGTCAGCATGGTGCTGGGTGTGGAGGACCCATCTGCGGACTGTTGCCAACAGCATAAAAACAGAACTGGAGGGGAAGATGGTGTGCTTTTGACTCTCCTGGGGAAGCTTGTCATGCTGGCTTTGCTGATACGAATTCAGTTGTTATCACTGGAGGAGCTCGGAACTTCGCCGTTGCTGTGGTTCTTTTCAGGGAGCTCTGGTCTTTGCTTTGAACAGTGCTTCCTGGCCCCAGTGTACACCCCTCATCCTGCTAGCACAGATCCTTCATCCTGCTGGTACAGACTTTCTAGCTTCCACTACTGACCCTTGGGCCCTCCCAGTGGAGAACTTTGATGCGGACTTGCATGAGACATTGTCATTAGCTCTAGACCTGCAGCTGGACTTGTGGGGAGAATTGTCCTGGGCTCTAGGTCTTCAGCTGGGCTCATGTAGGATATGGCTGTGGGATCCAGGCCCTCAGCTGGATACTTTGGGTCTCTGCTATGTGGACAGATCTCCTGCACTCTTGCTTTTAACTCTTTGAGTATCTATTATAAAGTATTCCTGTAAATGATGTGTCCTATATTAAGTCCTTTCCCTTGCAAACCCTGACTACGACACCTTGTGACATGGCATGTGTCTGCATTTTCCCTTTCTTGCTCTTTCACTGAATAGCAGAATGAGAGCTGAGAGTCCGGTAAGTACAGTATGGTAGTCTTCATGTGTGAAGTCTCCATAGTCATCAGTCTGTTTCCAATGTATTTGTGGAAAAATATGCAAACCATTTTGCCATTAAACTATTTTTGAAATCTTGTGGAAGACTGCCAATATTTTTCCAAGTTAGCTAAGAAAATCTCTTCACCGTGTGAGTGAAGCTCCCCTATTGTAAGCCTGTTTCTGGATATATATATATATATATATATATATATATTGTTATTGTTGACTTTTTTTGTTAATTTTGGGCCTTGCTCTAGAGCAAAACTCAGTAAATAAGTCAATGAAAAATGAGTAAAATTCCAATGTTTGTTTTATAAACTGTGCGTTCTAAGGAAGAGAAAGTGCCTCGCTGGTTTGGCTTGCTTACGTATTTATTTATTTCCTGCAGTACTAGGGATAGAATCCAGGGGCTATTAAGCAATTTCCTTACCCTATTTATTATTATTATCATTTCTTAAAAAATTTGAGACAGGACTCAGGGTAGGTTTAAATTTGCAATCCTCCTGCCTCAGCCTGAGTTTCTGGGATTACAGAGGTGACCCCTTGTGGCTGGCTGCTGTGGCATTAATAAGCGCATTTTAGTTCAAAAGCATTGCCTGTTTGTTTCCATGTTTACTGATGCATGATTAGGAGCCTGTGCTTCCTTTAGTTCTCTTGGTCTGTCCCATGGTTTTAACAATGAGTACACAGTATTTAAATATGCAGTACGCTTTTATCATCCACGCTGCAGGTGTATTTATTTATACTACTTTTGGTTTTAGAAAAACTCTATTATACCATAAAAACCTTTTAGCCTTGAATTCCTTCCTGCAAGCTTTCATGCTCTGGCAGCTTATATCCAGGCATAGAGAGAAACTCGGCTGACCCAAAGGGCAGCGGACTTTAGATTTTGTCACTTTCTCAGATAATAACTGCCCTGCATAAAAGAGATCCCCATGTGGCTGTGGGGTGTGGGTGGGGAACAGTGTCTGGATGTGCAGGGAATTGTATTTCAAGAAAATGCAAAGGCTCCTGGTTTAGGAGCAAATGCATTAAATCAAGTCTCCACCTAAGAAGAGCTCCCTGACCTGGCATCTGGTGCCTGTTGAACAAACAACTGTTCTCCCACTCTCTGTGCACCCCAGTTCCCAAAGCAGAAACCAAGAACTTCAGGTCCCTCTCCAGGCTCGCCCTTGGGGAGCCTAGATTTCCCTCTACTTCTGCTGTCCTCTGAATCCTGCCCTTGGAGCCCCACGTTGGGGGCCTTACAGTGGCTACTGCTGTCAGCTGCTGGAGGCGTTGAGGGGAGAAAGGCATCAGTCTTTTGGGTCAGGTGGCTCCCCTACTTTATTTTTATTTTTTACCTATTTTTGGTTTCTTTCTGCGGGTGGGGGTCTATGTATTCCAGGCTGGCCTTGAACTCACCATGTTGCGCTTGCTGGGCCTAAACTCCCACTGACCTTCTTGTGTTAGTCTCTGGAGTGCCTCGATGATAGGCGGGTGCTACCATGCCTGGTTATTTTTAAAAACCTTTCAAGTACTTCCTCTACTTAAAAAAAAAAAAACCTGAAAGGGCACCCCATGAACCTCAGCATAAGGTCAAAGTCCTAAAGCGGCTTCCGCAGCCATCTACCATCACATTGGCCTATGAGTATCTTCCGTCTCCTTTTGTCCCTGGTCCTTCTTCTTAATTTCCAAGCCCCTCTGAACATGGCTTATTTTCCCCAATTGTTTTGGGCTCTGTCAGCTCTGCACAAGGACTAGTGTGGGTTACATGGGCTTTGGAGGCCCTAGTCTCACCCTCCTAATGAGAAAACCATTCCACACCAGGTCAAAACCGGTGCAAGGCCAGGAGGCCACACAGCGGGGTCAAGGAAGCTGGTTTGGGCCAGCTGACTCTGTCTTGCTGCAAGACACTTTGGAACTCTGGCAGCTTCTGAACAGATGGCCAGGCTCGCCCTGCAGCCTTCGAGGTCACTTGGAACAGGTCTGGGTGGATGTCGACAAACCTGACTTGGTTTTTGAAAATAGCACAAGTTCCCACGAGACTACAGGGCAGAACAAGGTCATCGCATGCCAGGGCTGGCACAGACGGGCGGGTGGCACACCTGGTCCACTTGTGCAGACACCTGGGGTGGTGCAAGCACGTTCTTAGGGTCCACAGGTGTGAAATCGGATTTATCCGGAGCGGTCTTTCCTTGTGTGGCTTCGCCAAGTTCCTGCATTCCTCCATCCCTTCCTCCCTCGGCAGGAGCAGTCCCTCACTGCAGGTCAAACGTGGACTTCACCTCTGGTCTCCTCTTAGAAGCCACAGGTTCCTAGCAGAGCTGATCAGAACCTGCAGGTGGCTTTCCCTGGTTCACTGTAGAAGCAGAGGCCCGGCCCCGGGGAGCCCTGGTCTGGGTGGCAGAGGCAGGGCCTCTCCCAGGAGCAGACTGCAGGGCCGCCAAGAGCCAGGAGCCTCTGTGAGGCCCTTCTGAGGAGGGACAGCAGCCTCCAGGGGGTGCTGGCTGAAGCTCGGAAGTCACCGCGGAGCGGTGTGGGCGCTGGGTGGGAAGAGGGATTCCAGGACAGAGGAAGCGTGCCTGGTGCCTCCTGGCACATATGTGTGCGTGCGTGTACTGCCTGATGTGAGCCCCCAGGGCCACTTAGCACCTACAGCTGAGTTTGCGCTGCCTTCTGCCTGTGTGCTCAGATACGATCTCATTTCACTGTCACAGTGTCTTGTGACGAGGCCTGCTGTCCCTGCCCTACACAGGAGGAAATGAAGATTCCAGAGCTTTTGCAGCTGCTTCCCAAAATCCTGAAGCCGTGTCCCCTGGACGCCACAGCACCGGCTGTCTGCCGCGTTCCTCTCCCTGGGTGAGGGACATTGGGCTGCTCCCCTGCACCGTGAGGACGGAGACCAAGAGCACATTGAGAGACTTCCTCCGCGCTGCACAAGATAGAGTCCCAGAAATTGTAGAAAAATTGCCTCAGGCCGAGATTCAAGGTTAGACAAGTATTTACTTGAGAAAAGACAGCCAGGTGCTGCTGGGGAGAAGCATTTGGTTTGGGTGACTCAGGACTTGGGAACATCACTGATCATTCAGCAGGACACATAATCATAACACGGATGTGCTGGTGATCAGGTACAATCCCAGCACTGGGGGAGGCTGAGGCAGGAGGATCACAAGCTGAAGCCCAGCTTGAGCCATGCAGTCCTGGCTTGTTATTTCCTGCAGAATCCTTCCCCAGCTCAGCCCTCCCTCAGGGGTCATCTAGTAGCTTGGCAACACGTTCTCCCCCTGTGTCCTTACCAGAGTGTGCTCTTATAGGAGGGAGCTATGCTCAGCTGCCCTTTGTTGCAGGGAGAATATTTATTGAAGTCCTGGCAATAGCTGAGAGAACTTGACAAGTGGTAAGGCACAAACATTCTTTATCTGCAGGATGAAGTTAGTTTCTGTTTGGGCCTGGGGTTTTTGAAATAAGGAAATAGTTTTCATAAGCGTCAGATTAGATCTAGGAAGTGCGCCCAGGACACCGTGTTCATAGGCTGAGCGTTAGGATTTTGTCATTGGTTGTTACTGCCACCTGCTGGCTGAGTTTGTGAACTACATTGCATGGGTAAGTTCTATGTCATCTGAGAGGGAAATTCTTATTTCAGAGTATCATTGTTGTGTTTCACGTTCACCGCGATGGGGAAGCAGGCACAAGAATGAACAATAGAACCACAGCGGGCTTCCTTCCTCTGGGGGCACTCAGGCGTGGCCCTCATCAGGACAGTGTATTATATTCCCGAGTACTGGCTTTCTCCAAAGTAACCCTTGTACAGAGTCTGAGTTTGCAGGGCTCCTTTTGCAAATGTGTGCAAAATATGCCGATTTCTTTGAAAAAATCCAGTGTAAAAGTAATTAAAAAGTAAAAATTGCACTATTAAATTATAGAGCCTAATATGTATCTTTAAATTGGGCAGAGAAAATAATGTAAAGTTGGTCTCTGTTTCTGTCATTATTTTCTGTTAGCATTGCTCATAAGCCCTCACTCCCTAGAAATACAAATTTCAGCCGGGCATGGTGGTGCACACCTGTAATCTCAGCACTGGGGAGGCTGAGGCAGGAGGATCACCATGAGTTCATTGCCAGCTTGGGCTACACAGTGAGTTCAAGGCCAGCTTGAACTACATAGCGAGGCCCTGTCTAAAAACAAAACAAACTAACCAAAAAAAAAAAAAAAAACAAAAAAAAAACAAAACCAGAAATGTGAATTCTATGTTAGGTGCAGGAGTATTATGGCATACATAAAATTTGCTTACCTTGGTAGACATTAAATAGGCCTTTTCAATTAAATTTTGTTTTGGGGAGAGGTCTGTTTCATCTTTAATACTAAAAGTGCTGAGGTCCATAGAGGATGACTTTGGCCTAGATAGGGGTACTGAGAAAGAACCTAACAATGGTTTGTCTTCTTCTTTCTTTTACAGAAACCTCAGCTGCTAGGGGGCCACAGAGCCACTGCTAGTGTGAGCCCTGCTGGCTGCCAAGGGCTTGAGCACAGAGGGAAGTCATCACTAGAGGAAGGCTGCCGGGCCACAGCGCTGTCCGGCTGTAGGTACAGACAGGAAAGAAGGAAGGAAGGAAAGGCAAGGGGAGGTGAGGAACAGAAGAAGAAGGCAGGCATGGGAGGCCTCCTGGACTGCAGAGCAGTTCTGAGGGAAGTCTGGCTAGGCTGCCCGGGATCCCTGTGGCAGGGAAATTTCGAGGCTGACCTGCAGTGTTCTCTGCTTTGGCACAGCAGTGCCTGTGAGTGGCGGGCTTCAAGTGGGAGGGACGCGGAGAAGTGACAGTGTGCCCCTTCCATGGGTGACCTTGCTGGCTCTCTCTCGTCACCCTTGCCCATCAGAGAAGTTTTGTGATTCCCAGAAACAAGCTTGGTTTGGTAACCCTGGCGAGCTCAGTCACTGCTGGGAGCAGCCCGTGGAAGTGTGGCCTGGCTGCAGATGTGCCTAGATACACATCTATTTTTCAATTAAGATATGGGGTCTTGTGCTGCCACCCAGCTGAGCACAGGGGCTGTTCGGAGGCACGACCTTACCACTGATGAGCACATGCAGCCGGTGGCCCCTACTCCCTGCAAGGTCCCCAGGGGACCCATACTGTTGACTAACTTGGTATAGACACCATATCAGCATAGTGCATGACGGCCCCGAACTCCTGGCCTCACGTCGTACTCCTGCCACAGCCTCCCTGGTAGCTGGAACTACAGGCATGTGCCACTGTGATGGATTTCAGAGCCTCAATGGGGCGCTTGGATAATTATATTCCTACAGCCACTGAGGGACAGAATCACGGGACCTCCACAGAGCCCAAAGCAGAGGTTACGTTTCCTGTCCTCCCTGGAGGCTTTGGGGCTTTCTTACTGAAACTTGTTCCTCTGTTCATTTGTTAGCCAATATGCTATCCAATGGCCACTGAACATCAGACATGAGGCTCATCCCAACTGAGATGGACTGTAAATATAAAAGACAGACTGGATTTTGAAGTCTTATCTCACTAATAATTTTTAAAATACTGATCACATGTTGAAATGATTACATTTGAGATAATTGAATTCAATAAATTTTGTTTTAGTATATAAGCATTTTATGGGACCTAGTTGTACATATGTGTGGGGTGCAGTGTGATATTTCAGTACAGGTATAGAAGGTGTGGTGGTCAGATCAGGGTAACTGGCATGTTCACGACTTCAGGCATTCTTCATTGCTTTGTGTTAGAAACTTTCAAAATCCTTTCCACTAGCAATTTTGAAATACACATTTAATGTTGTTAACCATGATTACCCTACTGTGCTATACTATGTTATTATTAAAATACTTCAGCTCTTTTTTTTTTTTTAGTTTAACTACTAAAACATTTGCAGTGACCTATATGGTTTGCATATTGGGTTTCTTGTAGACAAGCACTGATTTAAGCAAATGGATGGGCTGGGGTTGGTAAAGTGAACAAGGAGATCATGGTGCAGTTTATCATGATCATGTTCATGCAGGAGCACATGAAGGAGGCAGAGTGGCAGGGAAGGAAAGCTACTTCCCCAGGGCCTGTGCGCACTGACATGCTTCTTTCCCACAGATAGTGCTTAGGTCACACAGTGGTTTGTCAGGGAGCAGCACGCAGTCACACGAGTTTGAAGAGAGACTGAACACCTGGTGATCCGGACAGTGGTGTTTGGAGAGGTACAGGTGCCATGTGCCCTGATCCAAGGGGGTCCTAGGATCCAGGGCAGGACACACCATTGGCGCAGAGTTATCAAGGACCCGGACAAGGCAGGGAGAGATATGGGGTAAAGAATCTGCTTCCATGAGGCCTTGGGACTCAAGTTCAATTCCACAGATACTGGTTGCAGACTCTGAGGGAGAGCAAACTTTTTTCTCAGTGGGGGGAGCTGTGATCACCCGAGGATGGGCTGCACCTTCATTCCTCTATGAAAATTCTTTCTTCCACTGTTTGACCCCTAGACATGGGCTCAGATGCAGAAAAATTGTGGCAAAGTAAGATCAATACAGCCCCAACTTTCTGGCTGGAGACTGAAAAGGGAAGCTCCAGGGAGTCAGAAAGTAGAAGGAAAGAGGAAGAACTCAGGAGAGCAACCTCATATAGAAGTTTATGAACTGTTGCACCCACTCCTGAGTCACCCAGGCATAAATCCAACCCCATATAGTATTTGAGAATTGACCTACGAGAAAGACCACAGCCCCATGCACAGACTCACAGCATGTGGGACCCTTCTGAATAGCACTGCAGAGGCTTTGAAAGTGGTACTGACCCTGAAATTGCATCAACTGACAAGGTAGGACTTATAACCTGAAACCAATAGAACCTGCTAAACACAGCAATTTGTTCATCTAAGTGAATATATCAACATTTCCCATAAGGCTTAACTACAAGCTAGAGTCTTATAATATCCACAATATCCAAGAAACCATTCGAAATTAGCACACAGAGAGCCAGGAAAGGTTCAACTTGTGTACGGAAATGCTAAAGCTGGGATGTTCCAGATGTTGAATTTATGTGACAAAGATTTTAAAATAGTGATTAAAAAATACTCCAAGTAGTAAGGGCAAACCCTCTTGAAATGGAGGAAAGACACAAAGTCTCAGTGATGAAACTGAAAATACTGTACTAGACAGAAAAAAGAATCAAATGAGATTTTAGAAGTGAAAAATGCAATAAGCGAAAACTTAGAAACTAACTGCATGGGCTCTGTGGGGATGACAGACAGAAACCTCAGGGAGGTTGAAGTTGGATAAATTGAAGTGACCCAGTGCGAATAACGGAAAGCACACTCAGCTTTTGACATTGAAATTCAGCTGTGCAGCCTGAAAATTGGATTTAGGAAAACATTTAAAAGTATTTTAGCTCCTGGTCGGGGATGTAGCTCAGCAGCACAGTGCCTTCCTGGCAAGCACAAGGCTCTGTTTTGATTCCCAGGACCAAAAAAGAAAATATTTTAGCTCCTTATTTAGCATCTCAAGAACCAAGTCTGAGGGTGGGGGGCTGGTGGTCAGCTCTTAGAATGCTTTCCTAAGTGTAGAGAGGAAGAGGCCTGTACTGGCTATACAGCTTGCTGATGCAGGTAGGAGAAAGAGAGAAAAGCAGCCCTTCTCCTCCTGGCAGAAAATGAGAGCAAAATTAGGGAGAAAGAGGCAGGAGAGGGAGTGGGTTTTCTGTCTTCTGTGCTGGAGAAGGCTGATAATCTCAGATAATAGTGTACCGGAGCTGTCTTTACCAGCTTTTTTTTTTTTTTAATTTTATTTTAAAGACAAAAGAATGGAGACATATGAACCAGAAAAGCCATAAACAATACAGAAAATACAAAGTTATACAGAATATAGTAGGGAATTAGAACTGGATGTTGTATTACATAGTTATCTTCACATTAGTTAACACAAAAACATTAAAGGAAATACCAAATTATAGAGAAGATAGTA
>PVLD010022435.1:0-29326 GCA_004027595.1 Dinomys branickii
AAAAAAAAAAAAAACAGTTAACTATAACTGACAGTTCAAGCGCAGCCTGTGCAACTTATCCGGACCCTCTCTCAAAAGAAAGAGGGCAGGCAGTGGCAGGCCTCTTGCCCAGCACCACGACGTGCTCGACTGAATCAGTCTCCAGCACTGAGAAGACAAACTCCCTCCAGAGAGGCATTTGTGGCGCAGTCTGCAAAGGGCAGTCACGGTTCTCCTCTTCTTTGTCCTGAGGAACCTGGAATTCAAAAGTTGGATTTCTGACGGAATAATTATGGGGAACGGCTACATTTAGTGTCTGTGCCATCCAGATCCTGTCTGAGACGCAAACATTTGTGTCCCTTACTGCGCTACCGGAGCTCGTACTTCTAGAGGGTGTCGTGCTTACCCGTCTCTCACTGCTGAGACAAAATACCCAACGTGCAAAAGGAAGGAAGGAAACGTATTTGGCTCACGGTCCGAGGAGGTTTCAGTCCGTAATTGGCTGGCAGGGCACAGGGGCCACAGTTCAAGGCCGCACAGGACAGCAAAAGCATAAGAACAAAAGCAGAGGGGCGCCCTTTTCCCCGCCCTCCCACTGTACGCAGGCCACCTGCCGGGGCTCGGCCTGCCACTCACAGCGTGTCCCTGCCCTCCTCTCGCACAGGATGGGCACGTGTATCATCATCTTAGCTACATATACATATATATTTTTCCCTTTCCTTCTATCGTTCCTCCTTTCCTCACCCCACTTACTCTTTCATATTGAACCGTTTCTTCCCCTCTTGCAATATTTATGGTACCTTTCAGATTTTCTTCATTCTTTCAGGTTTTTATACTAGGCAGACAATGCGGCGTTTACACATGCAGGTCCAATTTACCTCACTTCTGAGTATGGTCCCTAGCTGCATCCATTTACCTACAAAAGCTTAGTTTTCATCTTTATGGCCGAGTAATACCCCACTCTTTAAAAATACGCAACTTTTTATCCACTCCTCAGTTGATAGCATTTGGGTTGCTGCCAAGATTCAGCTATGACAAATTGCGCAGCAATAACATGCGTGCGCATCTCTGGCTGTGGTATGACGCTTTCAGTTCTTCTGGGAAAATACCCACAAGGGCTCCTCCAATTCCTTCCCCCAGCCCCACATCAGCTCCCTGTGACTACCCTGAGAAATTCTATCAAATGGAGCAACTTACCACAGAGCAATGTATTCTCGCTAGTTCCACAGGTCAGGAGTCTGCGGTGGACAGCAAGATGTCCGCAGCGCCGGACACCTGTGGAGGCGCCTGGAGGTGGCACTGGCTGTGTCCGGCTTCTGGTGGCGCCATTTGTCGCTGGAAGCCCTTTACTCCGGTGTTTGCCACAGGGGTTTCATGGCGTTCTGCTCTTCAGCACCTTGACTTCTCTTCTGCAATGATGCTAGTTTTTGGATTTAGAGTCCACCTGGGTAAACCAGGCTCATTTTCCCAAGCTGAGATTCGTAACGAACTCTGACATCTGCAAAGACCACTTTTCCTTACAAACTGACCGTTTGCCGCATTCGGCAGTGGTGACGCGGCAAGTATTGCAGCTGAGCAAAATTAGTTTTAATTTGAGGGCAATGTCTGCAGCTCCCTCACCTCTCAGTTGCGCAGTGCTCAACGGCAGCTGCTCTGCAGTCTGCAGCTGGGGGCGGCGCGCTGGCTCCGCCTCTTACATCACTGCGCCTGTAGGCAGCGCAGTGCGCTTGCGCACCATGGCCACCAAGGGCATTGCCACCTTCCCCAGTGAGTGTGCGGGTGAAGACAGGGCTGTACTGTCCTAGGGACACATGTAAGTTTCCTCATGTTATCATTCAGGTTCGGCTTACGCTATTTCGTTACGTAGTGCTGTGCAAGGTGAGCTGGTGACGCGTTCACAACAGGAAGAGGCGATCATTGCCTTGGTCCTTGGTCCTTTTCGCGCTTTCCTGAAAGTATTCAGCAGAGAAAATACATACCTCTTGCCCTGTTAGATGTCAGGTGTGCCCAGTCGAGGGGTCTCACAACACTGAGTGAAGCTGCGAACCAAAGGAAGAAATCAGGGGAGTCTCCCTGGAAATAAGAAAAGAGCCTAGCTCCCAATGTCCGCACGGTGGCCACCGAGGGCTTTGCCAGGGGACACTTACTCAGCCGTCCCAGTTTGCACTGTCAGCCTGGAGGATTCCAAGTGTGGCGCCCGGGGATGTAGCTCAGTGGCGTAGCGCCCGTCTCAAAACTGCAATGTCTTGAGTTCGATTCCCGATACCAAAAAAAATCTAAAGATAATATAGTGTGGCCATTCAGCCAATAATCCAACAGGGAAACCAGTCAGGTAGCCGGATATATGCAAAGAAAATAGACCTTTTTGAGGAATGGATTGGTTTAGAGCGTGGTAGCCCACCTGTGCAAATGCTGCCCACCTGGGCGTACTCAAGCAAGTTGTCCAAGTGCGGTTTTTAATCATGTAAGAAAAAAAATTCCGTCTTTTTTTGGAGACAGGGTCTCGTTATGCATTTCAGGCTGCCTGAAGGTCCTTTATTTTTTCAGAGTTCACTTTGTAGCTCAGGCTGGTGTTCAACTTTGAAAGACTCTCCTGGATCAGCGTCCTTAGTGTTGGGATTACAAGCGTGTGCCACTATGCCCGGCTAAAGACGTCTTCTTTACTGAACCGCGGCACCGCGAGTCATGGCCGCTTTTGGCTTCACAAGCACAGACCAGAAAGCCCTCCCCCAAGGTTTCCGTGGCAGCTCTCCCTGCTTCCTGGTCGCCACGACCTCCCTTCCTCCGGCAAGCCGGATCCATCACTAAATCAGCTCTCAAACCTGCTTGAACTCGGCCTGCCTCGGGTTTCAGATACGCTTCGGGTTTCCCTACTAAGTTATTCCTCTTGTGTAACAAACAGTAGGGCTGGGGTGTAACCCTGGGGCACAGCACTCAGCTGGAAAGCGCCAGGTCCAGTTCCACATCTAGTACAAAAACCCCACAAAAACCAACAACCACACTGACCCCCGTGCTTGCCTTCTGATCGCGGTAAGGCACTGTGATTTAAGAACGGCCTCTGGGTGTGCCTACCGATGATTGATGGATGATTGACACGTACAGCCGCCAACAGGCGGAGAATCCACCCAGGGTGCGGGGTACCACGGTATAGGTTTGTATATTTGACTTAAGGAAAACGGAAAGACGAGGGCCTCCTTGGAAGCACTTGGCAGATCAGGCTGCCTGGAGCTCACTTTGAGCTCAAGCTGGTCTCGAACTCGGAAGGATCCTCCTGCCCCAGCCTCCTAAGTGCTGGGATTAAAGGCGTTCGCCAACAGGCCAAGTATCCTCTGTTCAGCCTTCTAACAGAAGCTCGCACCCAGGACGGTGTGACTCCATCCTAGCATCGCCATTTTGGATTCTTCACCTGAGAGCCAGCGGACCGCCAAACTCGTAAGTCTGCTTATTTCCTCATATAAATATACCTGTCCGCAGATTTGCCCCCTTTTTGAGATAGGGTCTTGCTATACAGAGCTGGCCAACCTATTAGAGTACATAATCTGATTGCATTTATAACAAATACCAAGAGCCAGATATGGTGGTGCTCGCCAGCACGGGGGAGGCTGAGGCGGGAGGAAGGCTTGGCAAGTGGGAGGTCAGCCGGGGCTACCTAGGGAGCCCCTATCAGAAAAAAAAGTCAAGCAAAGACAAACTGACAGCAATAGGAAGCAAAATAGTCGTTCAGTGCTGGGACAGAGAATAAAGGCAACTGCTTTACGTGCACCCATGTTCATAGCAGCACAGTTTGTCATAGCTAGACCTTGGAAACAACCCAAATGCCGATAAACTGAGGAATGGATGAAAACATATGGTCTTTTTATACACTGGGGACCTACTCGGCCATAAAGCAGGATGCAGTGGCAGCTGCTGGGCAGCGGGCCCAGTGGGCCCAGGACCCGTGCTTTTCACCCGCTGTAGTGAGAGACCGGGCATGGGCTGAGCCTCTGCCACCGCCTGCTGCTGACCTGCTGCCACTTCTGCGTGTTCCTCGCCTCATGAAGCCATTAGTTGTGTTTGCCCTTGGCGGTGCCGGCGCTGGCAAGGGGACCCAGGGCGCCCACATCGTGCAGAAATATGGCCACACAGCACCTTTCTGCAGGAGAATGTCTTGAGATGAAAGGAAGAAGCCAGAGTCACAGTGCAGGGAATCAATGGAAGCACATTACACAAGGAGAGGAGGGTGCGCCGGGTGAGAGCAGTGTCAGTAAAGACTGAAATGGATCCCACAACAGCTGCCATTGCCCAGAAGAATGAATGTTTTGCTGTTTTGTTTTGTTTTGTTTGGTACCAGGAATCAAACTCAGGACCTTGCGCTTGCCAGGCAGGCGCTTGTGCCACTGAGCTATATCTGCAGCATTTATTTTAAAGAGAGTAGTAAAACAGAAAGCAATAGCAGCATACCAACATCCAAACATAAACAAAACAATGCAAGAACATCAAATGTGATACAGAAATTCAAACCAAAATGACAGGAATCAACACTGGTTGTTATATTACATAGTTATCTTCAGCTACGTTGCCAAGATTATCAGATGCCAAGAATGGTAGTTTGTTCAAACCATTAAAGAGAATAACCAAATAATTACTAGATAAACATTAGAACTAATACAGTTTCACTAGACAAGATGGTAGGAATTCACCAATGATAGTTCCATTGCATATTGTTGTCTTTAAATCTGTTCCTCAGATTATCACTGGCAATAAATTCTTGTTTAATGGGTTTCCAAGAAATCAAGGCAACCTTCAGGGCTGGAACAAGACCACAGATGGGAAAGCAGATGGAACTTTTGTTCTGTGTCCCGAGTGTAATAATGTGGCCTATGCTGAGTGGTATTTGAGAGGGGAAAAAATCGCAGTAGAAGTGACGGAGGTGAAGACCTGGGGAGAGTGCAGAAAACAGATGCGACCCGACTTGCGGATGCAGTGTTTGATGAAGTCATGAGGATTTCTGATAAAGAAGGCTGACTCTGCACCTGAACCTGAAAGCACCCTTGAAACCATGAGTGAATAATACCTGGTATCCAACCCCTTTTTAGGGCAGTTTTAATCTTTCAAAATTCCATCTCAATTAATGGCGACAGAGTACGTAGTAAGACATAAAACAGAGTAACACTTTTTTTTTTTTTTGGTCACAGAAATAGACAATGAATTCAGGTGTAACTTCATCTTAGTTATTATGGTGCTCATAAAACAAGGTATTAGCTAGTTTGTTTTTATTAAAAAATACTACTCCTTTTATAGTTTGCACCTTCTGTGAGCATTTATGTGCTTTAATAGTTACACCATGATGACTGGGCATGATGGCCACATGTGTAATTCCAGTACTCAGGAGGCTGAAGCAGGAGGATTGCTACAAGTTCAGGGCCAACCTGGGCTACACCCATGAGTTTAATGCCAGTCTAAACTACATAGTGAGAGCCTACCAAAAAACAAAACAAAACAAAACAAAATGTGATTACCACATGTTAAAATTAGGGACTCCCACTTTCTTTTCTTGCAGATTTCAAATTGTAATCTGTTAAGTGAATTGTGTACCAAATTTTAAAGGAACTTTTTGTGTAGTCAGCTCTTACATAAGGTGTTTTGTAAACAAACTCAGAAAATGGATCGCTAGCGATGTTTTAATGTTTTCAAGGGGCTGGGAATATAGTTCAGTGGCATAATGCCTACTGCCAAGTACAAGATCCTGAGAGTTCAATTCCCGGTACAAAAAAAAATTATCAGATAACTGACCATTTCCTATATAAAGATAAAACTTAGGTTACTACAGCTTGTGCAGAGTTGTATGATAAGCCATGGTCTTCGCTTCCAAGGCTTGGGCTGGGGTCAAAAGGGATTCAGAGCCTCACAGAATTGTCAGCTTTATTATGTCTTAATCACAAGGTATGGGGCAAGGCTCACACGCAATAATTGTGGTCCTTTTGCTCTGTTACAGCATGTTATTCATGATTAAACTGGTAACAGAATTTGTAGAAGTACAACCTTGAAAATGCATGTCCTAGATGTACCCTGAAATTATTCAGTTCTTGAGTTAGTAACAATTCAGGATTTTCTGTTTGTTTCCTGGACTAAATGTAAAATTACAAAAGGTGATCTAGTGAGCAGATTTCCCATTTGTACATTATTTTCTGGAAACTTTTTTCATAATTATTTGATTAAGAAGATTTCAAAATCAAAAAAAAAATCATTGCACTTTGGTCAGAAAAATATAAGTATCTCTTATTATGTTCGGGGGGGGAAGATGAACTGGAGATTTTTATAGGTAAACAGATGCAACTCAAGACAATTCTCGTAAGTGAGATAAATCAGACTCACATGTGTAAACATCTTATTTCTCCCTAGTGTGAGAAACTGAAAGAGTAAATGAGATCCAAAATGCATAACAGATATTGCAAAATGGGAAGAAACTTCAAAAGGGAAGAGGTGCTGATATGGGAGAAAGGAGACAATGTCAAAGGGAAAAGTCAAAAAACTATGCATATATGTATACACACAGAAGATACTTTAGTTATACTACTAATTTCTCTCAGTCAGTTGAAAAGAAAGGTTTGTGCTAATATTGTTTAGAGGATGAAATGCCTATGTCTTATACTCTGAGTAACTAAAGATCACAGTATGCAATGTATTAACCATTGTTACCCTCATATTAGCTTGTGTTGAAATTTTTTTTTGCCTCTTTCAAAAAAAAAAGAGGCCCTGGATTCAATCCCCGGTACAAAAAGTGCGAGGTTGAACTCAGGACCTTGCGATTGCCAGGCAGGCGTGTGTACTACTGAGCTGTCTCCCTGGCCCTTGTTGAAGGATCTTTCTAGCACCTGACACTGGGCCAACATTCAGGGTACGATGATGCTTCTCTGCTGGGCTCTGGAGCTCTGTGGGCCTTGCTCTTCAGCAGAGCTCGAGACCTCAGCGTATAGCCCTTTCCTTGATAGCAGCTGTAGATGCAGCAATGAACCCATGTTGGACTTGGTTCTTGATATCTCAGTTCAAGCCAGGGAACTGGCCATAGCCAATTCTGCCTAGGATTTTTATGTTCTTTTTTTTGTCTTTTTGAGACAGGGTCTGGCTATGCAGTCGAGAGTGGCCTTGAGTTCACTTTGTAGCCTAGGCTGGTCTCCAACTCCCAAGGATCCTCCTGCATCAGCCTCCTGAGTGCTGGGATTACAGGCATGTGCCACCACACCCAGCTGCCTATGATTTTTCTATGGCCCAGTGTATCTTAGAGATCCAGAGTCTTTGCCTCTGGTGCCTCAGATGTCCCAGAGCTCATCCACACTGACGTTACTGCTTGGTCTCTGCACTGGCCTCCTCCTGTGCTGGGAGAAGACCCTCTATGAAAACCAGGGGCCCCACTCCTGGCTGAGGGGTTTGCCACAATTCCCAGGCCTCTGGAGCTTTTACACCATAATCAGCCAGGCTGCCAGAGGCCTAGATTTTGTTTCTTTTCAACCTCTATGTTATTTTTTTTAATGGAAAAAAAGTTAAAAACAACTTTCATAACAAAATAATGGGAGAACAACAATAGTTAATACATCACATATTGTTATCTTTAAAGGACTTGTTCAGAATACAAGGTACAGGCACAAAAATTTTCCAGTTCATACTAACACAAACCCTCCTTTTCACTGAACTGAGAGACACAGTGTAACTCCCTTGTGATCGCCCCCTTTCCCTTCTGTCCTTTCCCCCATCCTAGTTCCTTTTTCCTTGTAAACAATTTCTTCCCATTTCACAGTATCAGTGGTACATCTTAGATCTTATTTACTCTTTCAGTTTCTCACACCAGGGACATAACATGAGGTTTACACATGTGAGTCCAATTTATTTGACTTATGAGTTATGGTCTCAGAAAATGGAAAGATATCCTTTGGCCATGGATAAGAAGAACCAACATAGTGAAAATGGCCATACTCCCCAAATTGTTATACAGATTTAATGCAGTCTCCATCAAAATACCATTAGTATGCCTCAGAGAACTAGAAAAAACATTTCTAAAATTGATTTGGAAACAGAAGAGACCTAGATGAGCAACAGCAATTCTGGACAACAAAGGCAAGGCAGGAGGTGTCACAATCCCTGGCTTGAAATTATACTACAGAGCCACTGTGATAAAAATCAACACGGTACTGGAAAAAACAAACAAACAAACAAAGAAACAGACCTGAGGATTAGTGGAACAGATTAGAAGATGCAGACACAACTACAAACGCACTTAGCCACCTTGTCTTTGACAAAGGGACCAACCAGATATGTTCACTGGAAGAAAGATAGCCTCTTTAATAAATGGTGCTGGAAAAACTGCCTTGCCACATGCCAAAGACTAAAACTAGACCCATGTCTATCACTGCACACTACCTTCAAGTCAAAATGGATCAAGGATCTAAATATTAAAAAGAAATACTAAACCTACTAAAGAGAAAGTAGGAAGAAATCTTGAAGACAGGAGTAGGCAGAGTTCATGAACAAAACTCTGCATAGGAAATACTTCAAAGAATCAACCATTGGGATTGCCTCTTATTAAAACACTTTTACACACCAAAAGAAATCACCAGCAGTGAAAAGACAACCCATACAGGGGGAGAAAAGTTCAGCCAAATGTCACTCGGAAAAACGACTTTTCTATCTGGCGCATGTAAGAATTAAAAAAATATCAGGACCCCCAATTTAAAGAACCAGTCCAAAAATGGGCCTCTGAGATGAGTATGTGCTTCTCAGATGAAGAAATACAAACGGCCAATAAATACATAAAAATGATCAACATCACTGGTCATTTCATAGATGTCAAAATAACACTCAGATTCTATCTCACCCCAAGAAGAATGGCCATTGTCAAGAAATCAACTGCTAACAAATGGTGGCCAGGCGGGGAAAAAGGAACCCTTTCCCACAGTTGGTGGGAGTATATAGGCTGGTACAACCACTATGGAAATTAGTGTGGAGAGTCCTCAAAAAACTAGGATTAGAGGTCCCGTTTGACCCAGCTATTCCCCTTCTGGGTAGGTTTCCAGAATTAAAAACACCACACCACAGTGATACAAGTGCACCCACTGTTTATAGCCCACAATTTGTAACTGCTATATCCTTGAAACAACCCAAATGCCCACCAACCAAGGAATGCTTAAACAGTTGTTTACTTATTAATTTTTGTATTCAGCTTACTTTATATAGTGCTCAAGACAATACTTCTTCATTAATGCAGACCAGGAAAGCCAGAAGTTGGACATCCAGGCAAAAAGGTAAAATTAACATTTTTCAGTGACTAGGATCAGGTATCTTTGGGGAACATTATTCAGACTACTACTTATATTTTCCAGTATAGTTTACAATTGATCTCAAAACAAGCACAGGGGCTGGGGATATAGCTCAGTGGAATAAGCGCCTGCCTAGCAGGCGCAGGGTCCTGAGTTCAATCCCCAGTACCACCAAAAAAAAAAGAACAATCAAAACAAGCACAGGCTAGGATTATACCTCAGAGGTAGAACGCTTGCCCAGCAACTTGAGGCTCAGGGTTCGCGCTGAAAAAAAAAAAAAAAGAAAAAGGAAAACCAAGAAAAGCTCCAAAAACACCTGTATTTATTTCATCAAGCCTGAGGATTAAAGCCTGTGTAAAGGATGGCAGAGTACTGGAAAGACCTATGTCCTCAACAGCAAAGTCTAACCCTAAATGCCGCACACCTGGAAGCACCCAGCGCCATAGTTTCATAGTAGGTACAGACAGACCGAGACAGAGAGAGGACGCTGGAACGAGGGAAAGAAAAAATAAAAGCAGAGCACGGAGGGAGAGAAGGGAAGGGCTGTTCGTTTCTCACTTACTGCCGTGTATTCTCTCCATCGTGCGACATTCCTTAAAGGCCTTGGCATGCAGGTTTCGCTCTCGGCAGTGTGACTCTGACTCCCGTCCAGACACTGCTAAGAGAAGGTATTTGCAAGGCTTCTCCCAGCCTAGGGACTGGTTTCCCCACCACAACCCCCTCACACCTTTCAAAAGCCCTGCTCCTGCTTCCGGCTTCGGTCCCGTGCTTCTTTCTTCTGCCTCGTGAACCCTTCCTTGCTTCTCCTTCCACTCGCCCTTCAGACTGATCCCCTGGGGAGTTCTGGTCCTGTTCCCACTGGCTCATCCCTTCTCTGTGAGGCTCCAGCCAGTCACTACCCATTCACGCACGTGTGCAAACTATCAGGCACCATCCCTGTCTGGCCTTCCTCCCCACGGCTTGACTCAGTCCCTAGTATGGAAGACAGCGCCTGACACATACCTACTAGGGTGCTGGTTTGCGGTGTCCTGGCTCTGAAAGATGTGCAGGTGGCTACTTTATCACTCAAGTTCAACGCCTATGTTCTTCCGGTCCTCTTCACAATCACTTTGCAAAGAACCTGAAACGAAAAATTATCATGGCGGAAGCAGATGGTCCAGGCAACCGGAAGCGGGGCAGGGAAAAGCGCCAGCACACAAGGGCTGCGCAATGCGATCACCTGGACCCCAGGGCCACGCCTCTATTACCCGCTGTTATGGTTCTAATAGCATGTCTTTGTATGTGGAAACTGGTTTACGGAAATGTGTCTTATTGCCAAGTTGACAAGGGGTGGAATGTTAGGGTTGATACATTTCTTCAACTTGGGGAGTCTAGAGGTTTGGCTGAGTGACTCAGCAGGAAGCCAGGGTGCTTACTTTGTACACATCCTGAGCCTGTGGAAGAGGAGGGCATGGAGACTGTGCGAGAGCTACACGCCCCCTGGGTGGGGGTAGGCTGTTTACAATGTAGGCGAAAAAAAGGAGGCTGCTTGCAGCCATTCCTCCCTTTTGCTCTGGTTGTTTTTGCTGTGCTCTGCTGCCATGAACAGTTTGCCCTCTTCCATATGCCATACTCCCTGGAGCCAGGTGCTTATGGACTCAGACCTCTAGAAACTGAGCTAAAATCTTTCCTTCCTTAATTCCGGGCATTGTGTTTTGTCCCAGCAACAAGTGCAAGGTAACTAAGACACAGCGGGATGACTAGGACCTTTATGGGGCCAAATTCGGGTAGGTATTGAAGGGATCCAGCCACTGCCACCCTGATCTAGACCCCTCTAAACCTGGCACCTCCCAGTGCAGTTGCACCTAAGGACTCACAACATTGTGAGCCCCGCCGCTGACAGAGCCACTACTCCCTATGCTTTCCCAAACCCTGTTCTTGGGCAACCATTACCGCTTCTGCTTTCTCAAGCCCTGTTCTTGGCAGGCAGGCACAGTCCCTTTTCACCAAGCTCCTTGCTCCCTGTGACCCTACAAAAGACCCCAGCACCTGTACGAGAGTTCCTGGTCCGGTCTCTAATGCCAGAGCCTCCCTCTCAGGTCTGTTGTGAAATGAACCTGTCCTGTTGAGCTTGAATCTATCTCATCTTTTTGTTTTTCCCGAACAGGCAAAGGAATATGTATCCCAAGTATGCATTCTGGAACTGGGAAAATACCACAGGATGGATTTGGGGATCCACTGGATGTGCTGTGAGTTAGACCTGGCTAAACCTCCACTGACAACTCAACCTGGGTCTTAGTACTTTTCTTTTTGCTGAAACAAAATACCGGGCACCCCAAGTTAAAGAGGGAAAGGTTTCCTTAGTTTGTGGAGGTTTCAATCCATAATCAGCTGGCTCCAAGGAAGGGTGGCTGGGCAGAGGGGTGACAGTTCATGGCAGCAGAAAACAGCAAAAGCAACACCAGCAAAAGAGGAAAGCAAACTGCTTTTCCATCCCTTATATGTCGACTACCTGCCCTAGGGTAGGTACAGAACTCTAGATATTCCTAATCCCAGCACTAGACAGTGAACGAATCATAAACTTTAGATTCAGCTGCCACCCAGAAGCCAGCCCCTCATGACCATGTGAGGCTTTCGGGGCCCTCCACAGCCATAACAACCTGGTAGAGCCCTGCTCTTACAGGAGGGCCACAATTACATGTTTCTCCTGGGGTCAGTGTTAGTTCAGGACTAGTGTCCAGTAGTCCCCAAAATGTCTATCTTCTCTTCCTCATTGTGTGGTTAGCCTGTTAGGAAGGATGGGAGAAAGAGTAACAATATACTTTTGGTAGTGCAGCAGGGTCTTTCCTCAGGAGGACCTGGTCTCCCCTTCATTCTAGGGGTTCTGGGTCTCTAGAAACATGTCTAGGAATTCATGGAGGAGTCTGTGATTCTGTGTTACAATTTCAGGTAGGTTTTTGTTCATTTGTCCTAACGTGTTTCTGGTTGTCTAGATCCAGTAAAAATTTAGGTTCCCTCTCTTATTTTCCCCCTAGGAATGTCATTATTAATTCAGCTACACCACAGGTCTACACCATCCCCAGCACTGCTTTGCCTCTGCTGCCCACTCTGCTGAGTATGCCCACCTTGTCCTTGGCAGTTCGGCACTGCCGCTTGGCCCTGCACTCCAAGATCCAATCACACTAGTTGACTGCCTGTGGTCCCCACCGTAAGGTCTGGCGTACAGAGAACGATGGGAGTTCTTTAAGGATGCTGGTACTCCCTTCAAAAATCTACTTCTTAAAGTACTGGTACTGGTAAAGGAGGTATTTTCTACACTCTTGCAGTGTTGAGGGTTAGGTTTCGCCTGGCAGATGGCCCAGCATTCCCATCTGCTTGCACTTATGAATGGCCTCAACCACAGTAAACCAAGGAGTACCAAGCTCTTCCAGCTTATTCACACTGGGCCATCTTTGGAGATATATTTCTATAAAGAAACTGAATAAACTATTAACACATTTTTAACTTGACAAGCTACAATGCTAAACCCAGAATTTCTACTTACTGGACCCATATCAAAAAAATTCAGCCTGATCCAGGTTTATGTTCCTTCCACCACATGACACTTTTAAAATCCATTCTTATACCTGAACCCCAGACCTCTTATGCATAAAAATTACAAAATTACAGTTGTTCTTTCAGAATGTAACGTACTTCCTCAAGGGTTACACTGTGTACCTCAACTTCGGGAGCCTGCTGCCATTTTAGCCCGGTAATAGGAATACAAGCAGAGGTAGATGCAGAGGGCAGGCTTTGAGGAGTGTCAGCTGATGACTGCCAGAGGAAAGAGGTCTGTTCCCATGGCAACGCAGGATTAGTTCCCTCAGGCAGAGGAGGAGAGGCCAATGCTGGAGGGGGAAGGGATGAGGAACACTGCCTCTGAGAATGAAGAAATCTTTTCCTCTGGCAAAATGGTCTCATCAGAATTTAGGACTTCAAAGTCCTCAGCTTCAAGTTGGGTTACTTCTGAACATCTCCTGCTGGGTCTTTTCTGATCAGAGACCTCACTTTATTGCAGATCCTTTCCCAGGCTGAAAAGCATGTGTGTCATCCAGCCAGTCCTTTGATTAGGGCTCACCTGTTTGTTCTGGAACTTCAGCCCTTGGGCTGTTGTCCAGCAGTTCCTTTAAACATGGCTCGCCAAACCAAAGTACTCTAGGTCCTTCTTGCGTCCAACAAAGGGTTAGATGAGAAAGGCTCAAAAATGGTGTCAAAAGTGTATTTCAAAATGAGGGGTGAAGGAGAAAGTGAAGAGTTCGCTCTGCAGAGTGAACTTAGGCCAAACAGAGAGATAACAGGATTAAAAGTGGTAACGAAAGGGCCCACGCAGGGTGGGCTAGCATGGGTGTCACCAGAGCGAGCTCCTCCAGGCAGTGGTTGTGTTTTATGCTGTCCACATCCCATGATTCTTAATGGGGTGCTGCAGGAGTGGTGGTCTCTGTCTGCTACAGCTTCTTCAACCTGGGAGGGGCTGTATACTCACCTATTACGCATTAGGTATACTACACCCCCTCAAAGTCCTGATTCAGAGTTTGCCACCTCAGTTGTTCATGGATGTTTCCTTTGTACCTAACTAATAATTGTTCCTGGAAGCCCCCACAATTCTGTGCAAATCACAGCTATCCTCTGTTTTTTTGGTGGGAGGTTTCCAACCCCAGAGCGTTACCCAGGTTCTCCATGCTGTTGACCAACTGCTGCCCTTAACCCATCCCCCCACAGATGCACCACATTCTTGCATTGTAACAGGGTGCTGTACCTCACCTCACTGTCTCAAGTGTGCTCAATTTTATTCTTGTGAAAGCCCTAAGATCCCTAAGATGCTGCCAACAAGACACCTTGCACTTTCTAAGGCTTTATTTAAGTTAATTGCTTAACTCCTGGAGACAGTATAGTTAGGCTTTAAACTATAGAAAAAGGCGTTTATAGGCATTTTTTTCTGATCATTATCTGAAATTTGTGGGTTTTCACAATTCATAGGTGCTCTAAGAATGTAACCCCGTGAATCTCTTGGTTTTTGTTTGTTTTTTTTGAGACAGAGTCTCACTATGCAGTTCAGGTTGGCCTTGAGCTCACTTTGTAGCCCTGGCTGGTCTCAAACTCCTAACGATTCCCCTGCCTCAGCCTCCCAAGTGCTGGGATTACAGGCATGCGCCACCACGCCCGGCACCCCCGTGAATTTCAGGGGTCCACTGTACTTTCCAACTACCATGGGGTATTGTGGTTCCCTGGCTGGGCTGAGAGAGGAAAGACCTCTCAGAAAATAATGAAAAAAGAGTTAGTGACCATGGAGCTGCCAGTTTAATGGGAGAAAGAAACTTCACTTTTAGCCCAGATGTGAGGAGCAGGTCAGGTCTCCACACTGCCTGGGAAGCAGAACGTATCTTAGAGGTAGGTCAGATAAATTATCAAGAGCCCGTGAGCCAGGGCCTTAGCAAGATCTTGTTTACTGATCTGTCGCTGGACTGGGGCTTTGATTTTTAAAGAGAGTCTCAGGTCTTCCGGAGGCTCATAGGAGCTGCTTTTTCCTTTGGGTGATCTCCTTTAGACAGTTCAGGTGGGGCTAGATTTAATCTTGAAAGATTCATTTAGTTATCTATCCCTGGAGGGTGCTTCAAGGAATCCCTGAAAAGGCACCTTTCCACTTTGGCTTTAACTGGGCTTCTGGTGTTCCCTCCCTCCAAATGTTTACAGGGGCTAATAAACCTTGGGTTTGCCGGGGTTGTGGTCATAAAGTAGGCAAGCTCTGCAGACTGACTGCGCAGTTGTCGCTACTGCTAATTCTGTGAAAACTCAGGTGACCATTTCCTGAGAGAGGTAGCATCTCTTCCTAAATGGAAGGAATCGTGAGGTGTGTTTATAGCCACCTGCTATCCCTTAGGGAAGGACAAGTCCAGCTCCTAAGTACCACCTAGAGGCCCTTTTTCCTTCCTCCTTGTCCGAAGGCCCATTTACTTCCCTGGGGGGGCGCAGACTGGTTCTAATGGTCCCTCAGAATTAGGAACAAGGCTAGAATCTTACAGAGCTGCAAGGCTGCCCTTCTGCTTCCCTGTTGGCCTTGTGATTTCCCAAGGAGACTTCAGACGCGTCTCTCTGGGAAGACGGATTGCCCCTCGGAGCTGCAGAATTTCCTGTCTGTGTTTTATAGATGGTTGTTTATTCGTCAGTAAGCCTTTTCCTTCCAGAACACGGGCATCCTAGCTCCAGAAAGGAATGTCTGAGTCTGTACGGATGCACAACCTTCTGTCTTTTCCTTTTCCTGACTTCAATGCCTGAGTAAGAGCTACCGCCTCTGCCTTTGAGCAGAGGTTCCTAGCTTAAGAGGTTTATCTTCAGGGACTGGTTGTGAGCTCACCACTGCGTAACTTGCCTTTCGATAGCCTTCTCAGACAGATCTCCTTGCATCAGTGAACCGTACCTCCTCATGGCTTTGATGCTCACTGATGTCCTGCCTGCTTCAAAGGTCTGGGAGAGGGCTTGTTCCTAACAGTGGCAAACCTCTGAGCCTGTACACATCAAAGAAGCAGGGTTATAATAGTGCAAGTTTTTATAATTACCTCAGAGGTATCAAGAGCATGGCCTGATGCTTAGTGAGCTGTTCCCCTGTAACCACAAATAACCTTTGGTCTCCAGACTAGCTCTGGCCTGATGGACAGTCAAAACTTCTAGTCTCTGACTCAAACGTGATTTCATAGCTTCTTCTGTCAGTACAGCTGTAGCTGCTGTTGGCTCTCAGGCAGGGTGGCTATCCAGCAGCCAACCCATCTAAGTTCTTTGAAAAGTATGCCGCAGGCTGGGGTTCCTGTCCTACCCTTCAGGTCAAAATCCCCAAAGCATTTCTTCCCTTTTGTGTTACACAGAGAAATTAGGATTTTTAAAAGTCAAGTATTCCCAGTGCTGGAGCTTGAATAAGGGCGTGCTTCATTTTTCTGAAGGCATTGTCAGTCACTTTTGTCCATTCTAAGGGTCAGATTTACAACCTTTTACTGCCTCACACAGACTGCCATTAGTTCAAAATTAGGTAGCCAGAGCCTACAAAAAAGCCTCCATTCCCAGGAAAGCATAGAGCTGCTGTTCGGTGGTAGGAGACGGAAGATCACTGTCAGCCTGGATCCAGTGCCTAGACAGCTGCCATGGTCCAGGGAGAAGAATATATCCCAGGTATTGAGCTTTCTGGAGGCCATCTGAGCCGTTTCTTTGGAGAGTTGATATCTCTTCTTAGCTAGAACGGTAGGCACTTGTTCAGCATGGCAGTTAGTTTCTGAACCAGGCTGCAAACTGTTAGATGTCCTGCGTATTACAGGATGGTTCCTGGTGCCTCCTCCCAGTTCACATTGAATCCAGACCACATTACAACAGCAGATATGCCATTTTTGTTTTATACTGTCAGGATCAGACCTTCTCCACTCGAGAATACAGCCTCGTGCAAAGTCGGTGCAGTCTGTGTGGTGAGGATACCCGAGAGGTTTCCCTTTGTGGCTGGGCCCTGAACAGAGCAGACACTTGGGCCTGTGCTCCTTGAGGTCCCGTCCCACACGAGGAAGAGGCCCGCAGGTTTGAGGAAGAGGTCCGCAGGTTTCATGAAGCGCCCCTTCTGAGAGCCCGACTCGGAGTAGACATCTCTGGCTGAGTGAAGCTGGCCTCATTAAGGACAGAAGGCCCCGCCTGGGGCTTTTGTCTCTGTACTTGGGCCCCTTAGCTCATTAGGGGGAAGGTACAAGCTGGTCTGCCTAACAGCGTCCTTGACCTCCCTCCAGGACAGAGCTTCCCCAGGCGAAGCTCCCTTCGCCCCCTAGTTGAACCTTTCCATAGCTCAACCTGCATTTCGGCCCCTTGATGACTTAAGCGGACTGCGACCATGGGGGACAATGTCTTTTACATCTATTCCGATGGAAAGAGTACTGAGGACTGGGGTGGCTCTGCTACTTTCTCTGGGTTTTAAACGTTAGACCTTGGTCTGTTCAGGCAACAGGGGTCCCTGCCCCACCCTGGTCAACCAACTGGTACTCCACCCCCAACCCTTTTCTTAAAGGGAGAGTTCACAGTTTTCTCAGGGACAGAAAAATAAGGTTCTTCTTTGGTTTTCCATAAATTCATATATTATTTAAAATCAGAAACCTATTCTTTAAGATCAGAAACCCAGGCATGGTGGCACACGCCTGTAATCCCAGCATTTAGGAGGCTGAGACAGGAGGATTCGCCCCAAGTTCAAGGTCTGCCTAGGCTACACAGTGAGTTCAAGGCCAGCCTGAACTACGTAGCGAAACCGTCTTTAAAAAAAAAAAAAAAATCAGACGCTTAATTCATAAGCCTAGTTATTTTTAAAAAGAGGAACAAAGGAAGGGAACACAAAAAAGATGGCGGAGGCGCTTGACGCGCCCGCATACGGGTTAGTCGGCACTAATACGGGACAGCAGGAAGCCTGGGCAAAGCACAGCCCGGGAAAAATGGTCGGCAATCGCAACGCCAGCAGAAAAGCCACTTATAAAACTGAGGTAAGCCGGGGCATGTCCAAAAAGTAATAAATTAACAAACAGGAGGAGGCCAGCTTAATTTCAAAATACAGCGACCCAAAGCCTGGGAAGACAAGGCACCGGGGAGAGTAGAACGCGAGTGGCTACAGAAACAAAGCTGTCCATTCGCTTCCGGCCCCCCCGCCGCCCCCCCCCCCCGCCTAGAAAAGTAGCAAACCGTTCCCGGCGCACCCCAAGAAGGGAGCTGGTACAGCCTTACCTTGGTTTCCAGTACTTGAGACACCTGAGTAAAGACTCTTACAGCCGGACGCGCAACTGTTGGGTTTTTTTTTGACTGCTTCTCCATAGTTGGGTAATACTCTGAAAACCACCTAGCAAAATACTCCAAAAACGGTACCATGGCGAGCTCCACGTGGCATCTGGGCCCTTTTATACCATCCACATCTCGTGGGAGCTCGCGAGAAATTCCGTGTATGGGACCTCAAGAGATCTTGGCGCCGCCCTGGGATTCTGAAATTGACAAGCCCCTGACCCCTCCCCACCTCCCCAGCCCACACCTGGTACATGCGCAGTCTCCTCCGAATGCTCACTATACACTGGTTCACTGGAAACCTCTGTTGTCCTACGTGCTTTTAGAGGTACTTCTGTGGTTCAACTTAGACCCATGGTCGGTGATGAAGACAGTGTTCAGAGGTTTGACCAGGAATCATGGGAAGGATTACAATCGAATCGTTTTCAAAGTTGAGAGAAGTATAAATCATTTTTCTCATTTTTTTTCTTTTTTCGAGACAGGTGTAATTGTCTTGCTGTATAATTCAGGCTGGTTTCAAAGTCCCTATGTAGCTCAGGCTCATCTCAAACATGCCACAATCATCCTGCCTCAGCCTCTCAAGTGCTGGCATTACAGGTGGGAGCCACCATGCCCAGCAGCATCTTTCTCATTTAAGGACCTAGAAGTTTAGATCCATAGAGACCCTGCTAGAGTGTCGTCTGTATTTGCTTCCTACACTTAACATTTGAGGATTCTTCTTTAAAGGTTTCCTCTTGAAGTCACTACAGTTTATGAAACTACCCCAATAGCAATTTCAAAGCAGCTGCTTCATCATCCTCTAACACATGATTAAATTTGGTATGTCTGAAATATAGATGAGCTGCTGCATTATGAAAAGGCAGTTAGAAACAATGGCCTCTGGACATGAAGGCACACAAATTAGTGTTAACCCAGGACAAAGATCATCGAAGCGTCCGGCATTTCCCTTGACGACTGGTCTAGAGCAATCATGGGAACAGTACCCGAGATGACCTGAGTGCACACACAGACGGGGCCATCTGTCTCCTCAGTGAAACTTCCAGGCGTGGCTTTTTCATCACTACTGACTAGCAGTATGGCAGAGAGCGATGACCTTTACTTAACCTTGAGAATAACTCTGCCCTGCCTGGCCAGAGTAAGGATTGTATGTCAGTGCCTATTGACAGTCCACTTCCAGGAGTTATTGAATGTTTTGGCTTCAGTGAATGATATCTTTGCCTTTTTGAACTTTAATTTACAAAATAAGTAGATTCCATAGGCTAATGTGGACACTGAGTGGACCATACACAAGGGACAGATGCGTGTCGAATTTGAAAGGTAACTTTTATCAGTTTTAATTTGCTTTGCATCTGGCTTCTTTTTTCTTTATTCAAACATTCATCTAAATGAAGAGAAAAATAACCAACCTTCATCTGCCCCCTTCTACCTGGATGACAATTTACTTTCCTTCCTTTAAGTATTCAGAAAATGTTTAGTGCTGTCAGCAACCTAATACATAAGTGGTTCCAAAACAAATCCTAAATCAAGCACCACTTCCACACTTAGCTCTGTCTCTCCCAGACGTCCTGGTGCAATGATGTGCTCAAAGGTCTGTGGTAAAGGGAGTCAGATCTGATACCCAACCCATCAAAGAAAACGGTCCCAGTGAGGTTAAAATACCCAAACTTGCCCTTGTTTTCACCTCCTGAGCTCAGCCCTTATCAGGAGCTTCTTGTCACCAATAAGATCAGTATAGTTAGCACCACGAACTAAATGAGATTACCCCTGTTGGATTAATCATGACAGTGACAGGGGCCAAATAGCTTATGTGATTGAAGGGCACTGGTGCAGGTCAGCAGCCACATTTTTTCTTTTTTCTTTCTTTTTATTTTTTTGAGATAGGGTCTCACTGTACAGGTCAGGCTGGCCTCAAACTCACCATATAGCCCAGGATGGCCTACACTTGGCATGATCCTCCAGTCTCAGCCTCCCCAGTTCTGGGATTGAACACATGCACCACCACACCCAGCCAACCACACATTCTATGAGCAGATAGATGATATTAAAAAAAAAAAAAGGATAATGATCTGTAAGATCTTGCCAAAGGTTATTTCATGATTATTTAACTTCAAAGCTACTTAAGTAATGTGTGAAATAATACCTGGTGACTAGTTTTTAAGGCATTTTCATTATTATTTTTATTAAGTATCATTTATTTCTATAAGTACTACATATTCATCACAGAGTTTCAAAACATTAATGTAACATAAAAAAAACACACACACAAAATCACCTAGAACCTTCTCTCATAGACAAGTACTCTTACTAGTCGGGCAGAAGTCCTTATAAATGTGTATTTGTGCATGTGTAGTTAACAAAAAAGTGTACCACATTATAAATACGATTTCATGCACTGCATTTTCAAATGATGTTACACTGTCAGCATTTGCTAATTCATAATATTGTTTCATATAGATACACTATAATTTACTTCACAAAGCTCCTTATTGGATTTTTCTTTCTTTTGGTACTGGAGATTGAACTCAGGGCTACACGCTAAGCAAGCTCTCTACCACTGAGCTACATTCCTAGCCCTGGATTTTTAGGATGGGTCTAAGTTTTCATTCTTATAATAATACTCCTGTATAAAAAGTTCTGTTCTTGCCTCTGTGTGTATCCTTGGGGAAGATTCTTATAAAGGTGACAAACACGAAATTTCTAAGCCCTATATTATCTACTGCAAAACTACTGAAAAGGCGGCCTCAATTATTTACTTATTTATTGAGACATGGTCTTCCTATGTAGTCCAGGCTGGCCCTGAACTCACTTACGTGGCCTAGGCTGGCCTCAAACTGACAGCAGTCCTCCTGCCTCAGCCTCCTGCATGCTGGGATTACAGGCGCATCACTATGGCTGTCTTAGTACCCTCAATTTTATACTACTACCAGTACACCATGATTGGTTCACTTGTCAACATCAAGTATTGGTAACCAACTTACTTATTTAATATGCATTTATGCCTTAATTATTGAAGACCCTGTCTTTTTGAGACAGGGTCTCATTCTGCAGTTCAGGCTGGCCTTGAATTCACAATGTAGCCCAAGCTGGTCTTGAACTCATAGTGATCCTCCTGCCTCAGCCTCTTGAGTGCTGGGATTACAGGCATGCACCACTGTGCCTGGCATGCATTACTACTATTAAAAATAACTGAAAAGAAGCTATAGAAAGAAACACTCCTAGAATCTGTTAGTGGACAAATGAATAAACAAACCAGTGTTGTATCTCTATGACCTATTATAAGGGCCGATTAAAAAATAGTGTGTGATTAAATTTTTAAAAATCATTACAGTAAAACACATATAACCATAAATCCCTCACTTCAAACATACTCATCCCACTGTTTTTTGTTATTGTTATTTAGTTTTGGGGGGTTTGGGTTTTTATTTTTTTTGACACGGTCTGGCTATATAGTTCATGCTGCCCTTAGCCTCATTATGTATCCCAGGCTGGCATCAAACTCATGGTGATCTGCCTGCCTCAGCCTCCCAGGTCCTAGGATGACAAACATGTGCCATGACATCTGGCACTTATCCAACATTTCTCAAGCAGTTCTGGAAGTCCCCTTACAAGGTGTGAGCGACAGTATGACGATTCCTGCTGCCCAGGGCCAACATAGAAAGAAAGGCAGCCCAAAAGCATGGCACCATGCTTTCATCCACATCCGCACCGTGCAACTTCCGACTCTTCCCCGAAGCCAAAGTGAGCATAAAAAGGAAACGCTTTGAGTGCATTTGGGACACTGAGGCCACCAGGGCAGCATAAACAGAGAGGGATCCTGAGAGAGGGCATGCAAAACCACTTCAGGGTGGGCAAGAACGTGTGTGCTGAAGCAACGGTATCTCCTTCCCTACATTTTCTGAAATGTAGACATTCACCGTACTGTTTGATCATACATCAAACCTGGCCAGACACAACAATAGAAGGACTGATGCATGCTACACCTTATAAGAACCATATGCTACACCTGTGAAAGCATTAGCCACAAAAGATTCCGTCGTATATAGTTCCATTCACGTGAAAGGCAGAAACGGACACCCACAGAGACCTACAGTAGACTCATGGCTGCTTAGGGCTGGGACGGGGGCTGATAGCTAAAAGATATGGTTTCTTTTTGGATCCGATAAGATGTACAGTTAACTGCACTGATCGTTATTATATCTGTGAATTTACTAAAAACCATTAAATTCTACACATTAGGTAGTAAATTACAGAATGCATGAATTCTATTTCAACACTGCTGTTTTAAAAAACTTAATGAATAAGAAAAGGAAAAAAAAGACACAAATTGGTTAAAACAAACAAACAAAAAAACTTCTCCAAGTCAGGTATGATGATGCATGCCTATAATCCCAGCTACTTTAGAGGCTGAGGCAGAAAGATTATGAAGGCAAGGCCAGCCTAGCGACTCAGCAAGTCTCAAAATTTTTAAAAACTTAATGAGGATTGGACATGTGACTCTGTGATAGGGCATTAGCCTGACATTCACAGTGTCCCAGGTTCAATCCCCAGTATGACAGAAAGCTGGAAGTGGTGGCACACACCTATAATCCCAGCACTTAGGAGGCTGAGGCAGGAGGATCACCATGAGTTTGAGGCCAGCCTGGACTACATATTGAGTTCAAGGCTGGACTAAATTATATAGAGAGACACTGAATCAAAAAAAAGCGGAGGGGAGAAGGAGGCAAAGGGAGAAAATAGAAGATAGCAAGGGTATCCGTATTTAGATCATTCTGAACACATGGGAAATAAAACTGAAAACTCAGAAATAATTGGTTGAGCTCAGTAAAACTGCTCCGTCATGCTGCCAAACACTGACACTGCTGAAGAACTTGCTGCTTGTACATACTGATACGTGCGCCACAGCTCAGCAAAGATCAGTGAACTGATCTGTGGGCACCAAAATAATTGTTTGGGCATTTGGGTTGTTTCCAAGATGTAGCTATTAAAAACTGTGCTGCCATAAACATGGGTGCACATGTATCACTATGGTACAGGGTTTTTAATTCTGGGAAGATACCCAGAAGTGCAATAGTTGGATCAAACGGGACCTCTAATCCTAGTTTTTAGAGGACTCTCCACACTAATTTCCACAGTGGTTGCACCAGTCTACACTCCCACCAAGGTGGAGAAAGGTTCTGTTTTCCACACAGCCTCGCAGCCATTTGTTATTGGTTGAGTTCTTGATGATAGCCATTCCTTCTGGGGTGAGATGGAATCTGTGTTGTTTTACTTGACATCTCTTAAATGACTAGTGATGTTGAACATTTTCATACATTTGCCATTTGTATTACTTCATCATGAGAAGTGTGTATTCATCTCAGAGTCCCATTGTCAGATAGGGTCTTTAAATTTGGGGGGGTTCTGATTTTTTTCAGTTCTTTATATATTTTAGATTTAAGTTCTTTGAGTGACATTTGGCTAAATTTTTCTCCCACTGTATGGGTTGTCTCAATCACTCTGTTGGTGATTTCTTTTGATGTGCAAAAGAGTTGTAATAAGCCCAGATTCCAGTTGAAGTATTTCCCATGCAGTTTGCTTTCTGTTCATGTACCTACTCCTATGTCTCCAAGATTTCTACCTACTTTCTCTTTAGTAGATTTAGTGTTTCTGTTTTACTATTTAGATCCTTCATCCATTTTGACTTGAAGGTAGTGCATGGGTCTAGTTTCAGTGTTTGGCATGTGGCAAGGCAGTTTTTCCAGCACTATTTATTAAAGAGGCTACCTTTCTTCCAGTGAATGTTTGGTTGGTCCCTTTGTCAAAGAGAAAGTGGCTGAGTGTGTTTGTAGTTATGTCTGCATCTTCTAATCTGTTCCACTAATCCTCAGGTCTGTTTTTTGCCAGTACCGTGTTGATTTTATCACAGTGGCTCTGTAATATAATTTCAGGGCAGAGACTGTGATGCCTCCTACCTTGCCTTTGTTGTCCAGAATTGCTATTGCTCATCTAGGTCTCTTCTGTTTCCAAATCAATTTTAGGAATGTCTTCTCTAGTTCTGTGATGCACTTAAAGGTATTTTGATCGGGATTGCATTAAATCCCGATTGTGTAACAATTTGGGGAGTATGGCTATTTTCACTGTGTTGGTTCTTCCTACCCATGGGCAAAGGATATCTTTCCATTTTCTGAGACCATAACTCATAAGTGAAATAAATCAGACTCACATGTGTAAACCTCTTGTTATCTCCATGGTGTGAGAAACTGAAACAGTAAATAAGATGGAAAATGTACCGTAGGGGTCGGGGATATAGCTCAGCAGTATGAGCTTGCCCGGCAAGCCTGAGGTCACGAGTTTGATTCCCGGTGCCAAAAAAATAAAAATAAAAATAAAAATGTACCACAGATACTGTAAAATGGCAAGAAATTGTTTACAAGGAAAAAGGTACTAGGATGGGGAAAAGGACTGAAGGGAAAGGGCAATTGCAAGGGAGTTACACTGTGTCTCTCAGTTCACTGAAAAGGAAGGTTTGTGTTAGTATGAACTGGAAAATTTTTATGCAAATATCTTGTATTCTAGGTAACTCCTTTAAAGATAACAATATGCGATGTATTAACTATTGTTGTTCTATTATTTTGTTATGAAAATTGTTTTTACCTTTTTTCTGTAAAAGAAAAAATAGGGGTTGAAGAGAAACAAATCTAGGCTTCTGGCAGCCTGGCTGATTAGGGTGTAAAAGCTCCAGAGGCCTGGGAATTGTGGCAAACCCCTCAGCCAGGAGTGGGGCCCCTGGTTTTCACAGAGGGTCTTCTCCCAGCACAGGAGGACACCCAGTGCAGAGACCAAGCAGTAAGTCAGTGTGGATGCGCTCTGGGGCATCTGAGGCACCAGAGGCAAAGACTCTGGATCTCTAAGATACACTGGACCATAGAAAAATCATAGGCAGCTGGGTGTGGTGGCACATGCCTGTAATCCCAGCACTCAGGAGGCTGAGGCAGGAGGATCCTTGGCAGTTTGAGACCTGCCTGGGCTATAAAGTGAGCTCAAGGCCAGTCTGAATTGCATAAACAGTTCTTGTTTCAAAAAGAAAAAAAAAATGAAAGAAAGGAAGGAAGAAAATAAAGAAGGTAGGTAGGTAGGTACCTAGGTCATCAGGGACAGTCCAACAGGAATTCATTGCTGTGTCCACAGCTGCTCTCAAGGCTACAGGCTGAGGTCTCGGGCTCTGCTTAAGAGCAATTCCCACAGAGCTCCAGAGCCCAGCAAAGAAGCATTATCATACCCTGCAAGTCGGCCGGTGTCAGGTACTGGAAAGATCCTCCGACCAGGACCGGGGAGACAGCTTAGTGGCACAAGCACCTGTGTGGCAATCACAAGGTCTTGAATTTGATTCTTGGTACCAAAAGAAAAGGAATATATTCTGCTGTGAATTGGCTGCCATTGTATGATCCGTTTCATTCTTTAATAACTGATAATGATCTCAATGTGCTTTCCGCTGAATTCACCATACGGTGACTCTGGGTTATTCCTTTCATCAGAAGACGTTCTCCTGCAGAAAGGTGTGTGTGGCCATATTTCTCCACCATGTCGGCGCACTGGGTCCCCTTACCTCAAAGCGCAGAAGAGGGGCTCCCTGGGTAGCCCCGGCTGACCTCCCACTTGCCACCTTCCTCCTGCCTCAGCCTCCCCCGTGCTGGCGAGCACCACCATATCTGGCTCTTGGTATTTGTTATAAATGCAATCAGATTATGTACTCTAGTAGGTTGGCCAGCTCTGTATAGCAAGACCCTATCTCAAAAAGGGGGCAAATCTGCGGACAGGTATATTTATACGAGGAAATAAGCAGACTTACGAGTTTGGCGGTCCGCTGGCTCTCAGGTGAAGAATCCAAAATGGCGATGCTAGGATGGAGTCACACGGTCCCGGGTGCGAGCTTCTGTTAGAAGGCTGAACAGAGGATGCTTGGGTGTGTTGGCGCACGCCTGCAATCCCAGCACTCGGGAGAGTGAGGCAAGAGGATCCTTGGCAGTTCGAGGCCAGCCTTAGGTACAAAGTGAGCTCCAGGCGTCTGCTAAGTGCCAACAACGAGGTCTTCATCTTTCCGTTTTCATTAAGTCGAATTTACAAACCTATACCGTGGTACCCCACACCCTGGGTGCATTCGCCCGTCTGTTGGCGGCTCTACGCGTCAATCATCCATCAATCATCCATAGGCACACCCAGAGGCCGTTCTTAAATCGCAGGGCCTTATCGCGATCATAACGCGAGCACCAGTTCAAAGAGGTTATTGGTTTTCCTGGAGTTGTGGTACCGGAAGTGGAAGTGACCCTTCTTCAGCCATGCACTGCGCAGACCTCCATCTCCGGCACTACAGTTTCAGTTACACAGGAGGAATAGCCATTTTTAAAGGGAATCCGAGGCACATCTGAGACCCTCAGGCAGGCAGAGTTCAAAGGACATTTGGGGAGCTTGATCGTCTCAAGTCGGATGGATCCGGCTCGCGTGATGTGGGCACGAACTCCAGGGATGTGGAAGCGGGGAGAGATACCACGGAAACGTTGGGGGAGGGCCGTCCGGTCTGGCTGTGTGAAGCCAAGAGTGGCCGTGTTTTGTGGTGCTGGGGTTCAGTAAAAAACGCGGCTTTTGCCAGTCCTGGTGGTGCACGCTTGTAATCCCGGTACTCAAGAGGCCGAGGCAGCAGGGTCTTTCCAAGTTGAAGACCAGCCTGGGCTACAAAGTGAGCTCCAGGCCGCCTGAATTGCATAACGAGGCCCTGTCTCAATAAAAAGACCAAAAATTTTTTTTTCTATCGTTAAAGCCCGCACTTGGACGACTTGCTCCAGTACGGCCACGGGCAGCAGTCGCACATGTGGACATCAGCGATTTGAGCCAATTATTTACCCTGAAAAGCCTTTTTCCTTTTCCGTATATCCATGCTATGACTCGATCCCCTGTTGGGTTATTACCAATCTCACCACGCTTCGCTTCTTTCTTTCTGGATTTTTCTTTCTTTTTTATTTTTTGGTATTGGGAATCGAACTCAGGACCTTGCACTTTGGAGATGGGCACTGCGCCACTGAGCTACAACCCGGTCATCACACTTGGAATCCTCCAGGCTGACAGTGCAAACTGGGACGGCTGAGTAAGTGTCCCCTGGCAAAGCCCTCGGTGGCCACCGTGCGGACATTGGGAGCTAGGCTCTTTTCTTATTTCCAGGGAGACTCCCCTGATTTCTTCCTTTGGTTCGCAACTTCACTCAGTGTCGTGAGACCCCCAGACTGGGCACACCTGACATCTAACAGGGCAAGAGGTATGTATTTTCTCTGCTGAATACTTTCAGGAAAGCGCGAAAAGGACCAGGGACCAAGGACCAAGGCAATGATCGCCTCTTCCTGTTGTGAACGCGTCATCAGCTCACCTTACACAGCACTACGTAACGAAATAGCGTAAGCTGAACCTGAATGAGGAAACTTACATGTGTCCCTAGGACAGTACAGCCCTGTCTTTACCCGCACACTCACTGGGGAAGGTGGCAATGCCCTTGGTGCCCATGGTGCGCAAGCGCACTGCGCTGCCTACAGGCGCAGTGATGTAAGAGGCGGAGCCAGCGCGCCGCCCCCAGCTGCAGACTGCAGAGCAGCTGCCGTTGAGCACTGCGCAACTGAGAGGTGAGGGAGCTGCAGACATTGCCCTCAAATTAAAACTGTGAGGATTTTGCCTGGCTGTATTGTTTGCCGCGTTGTCATTGTGGAATGCCGCACATGGTACATTTCTAAGGAAAAGCAGTATTTCCAGATGGGAGAGTTCGTTGAATCTCAGCTTGGGGAAATGAGCCTGGTTTACACAGAAGGACCCTAAATACAACAACTAGCGCCATTACAGATGAGAAGCCAGGGTGCTAAAGAGCAGAACACCATGAAGCCACTGTTGCAGGCATCAGAGTGAAGGCCTTACAGCGACAAATGGCGCCACCAGAAGCCGGACACAGCCAGTGCCACCTCCAGGCGCCTCCACAGGTGTCCGGCGCTGCGGACATCTTGCTGTCCACCGCAGACTCCTGACCTGTGGAACTAGCGAGAATATAGCGCCGTTTAAGATGATTCGTTTGAGAGAGTTTCACAGGGTTGCCCCTGTGCCCTTCCAGCCTATTACAGGGGGTGGGGCTGGGGGAAGGAATTGGAGGAGCCCTTGTGGGTATTTTCCCAGAAGAACTGAAAGCGTCATACCACAGCCAGAGATGCGCACGCATGTTATTGCTGCGCAATTTGTCATAGCTGAATCTTGGCAGCAACCCAAATGCTATCAACTGAGGAGTGGATAAAAAGTTGCGTATTTTTAAAGAGTGGGGTATTACTCGGCCATAAAGATGAAAACTAAGCTTTTGTAGGTAAATGGATGCAGCTAGGGACCATACTCAGAAGTGAGGTAAATTGGACCTGCATGTGTAAACGCCGCATTGTCTGCCTAGTATAAAAACCTGAAAGAATGAAGAAAATCTGAAAGGTACCATAAATATTGCAAGAGGGGAAGAAACGGTTCAATATGAAAGAGTAAGTGGGGTGAGGAAAGGAGGAACGATAGAAGGAAAGGGAAAAATATATATGTATATGTAGCTAAGATGATGATACACGTGCCCATCCTGTGCGAGAGGAGGGCAGGGACACGCTGTGAGTGGCAGGCCGAGCCCCGGCAGGTGGCCTGCGTACAGTGGGAGGGCGGGGAAAAGGGCGCCCCTCTGCTTTTGTTCTTATGCTTTTGCTGTCCTGTGCGGCCTTGAACTGTGGCCCCTGTGCCCTGCCAGCCAATTACGGACTGAAACCTCCTCGGACCGTGAGCCAAATACGTTTCCTTCCTTCCTTTTGCACGTTGGGTATTTTGTCTCAGCAGTGAGAGACGGGTAAGCACGACACCCTCTAGAAGTACGAGCTCCGGTAGCGCAGTAAGGGACACAAATGTTTGCGTCTCAGACAGGATCTGGATGGCACAGACACTAAATGTAGCCGTTCCCCATAATTATTCCGTCAGAAATCCAACTTTTGAATTCCAGGTTCCTCAGGACAAAGAAGAGGAGAACCGTGACTGCCCTTTGCAGACTGCGCCACAAATGCCTCTCTGGAGGGAGTTTGTCTTCTCAGTGCTGGAGACTGATTCAGTCGAGCACGTCGTGGTGCTGGGCAAGAGGCCTGCCACTGCCTGCCCTCTTTCTTTTGAGAGAGGGTCCGGATAAGTTGCACAGGCTGCGCTTGAACTGTCAGTTATAGTTAACTGTTTTTTTTTTTTTT